>VBVQ01004125.1:0-15903 GCA_011636635.1 Tetramorium simillimum
GAAAAAAACACTGTAATATTTTAAATATCATAAAGAACTTGTTTCATGAATGAATATGAATGAAACATATGTGTATTGTCAGTGCTGTATGATTTATATGATTCTTTAAAACATCAAACAAATTCTATGTATTATTATAAATATTACACGACAGAGAGATTTTTATATCTTGTTTACTGATTTGTCAAATTTTAAGCATGTCGAATTATTTAATACGCATATTTTTATATTAATTTATTTTATAAAGATTGTGATAAACACACGATACATTTTTAGAATGTATAAAATATTTCTTTATATATTAGTTGAGAGACAAATGACAATAACTATTTTCTTTTAAATAATGTTCAATAATATTTTGCGTAAGAACAATTTAAAGTGTGAACGAGTGAATTGAAGGCGATCACAGTTTTTTTTTGAAAACTATTGAGATGTAGGAGGCCATTTCTTGATATGAATACGGGGGAAATAATGGACCGCAAATGTTCCGCGGGAAGTTCTCACAGAGCGATGGGAATCGTTGAGGAGGCAATAGTATTACTTTTCCTTTATTTCTCTCAACTCGTGCTCTCCCCCGCACTGTCCCGATCTTGCCCTTTACGTTCTTTCTTCGCTCGATTTCTTCCATTCCATATCCAGCATCATTATACGTGACGAAGTGTGGTATTGCTTGGATTGTATCGCGCAAGCTGAAGAAGAAAAGAGAGAGAGAAAACAAAACAAGGAAAGAGAGAAAGACAGTGAGAGAGAGAGAGAGGGGGGGGGAAGAAGGGGGGCAAGATGAAAAAAGAGAGATTGAGGGGATGAAAGGAACGATTGTGGATTTGCCGGTGGTTTGGATGCCACGGCTGCTTCGGTCCGAGAGACGCGGCGCTGGCTTTATGCTTCTGGTACATAAATTTCCTGTGAATGGCGCGCGTATGAGCCGGCGCCCACCGTTCTGTGTCCTACCCCCACTATCGTCACCCTTCCCTGCATCGTCGAGATTTTCCCCGGATCTTTTATCGTTGTTTCTCTTTCTCTTTTCTGTGCCTCCCGGTTCCGTGCCTCCTTCGGATCTGCTCGATCCTGGTGGTCGGAGGCCTGATCCTCCCCTCTGCGAGATCGCCCGTCTGTTTACGAAAGCGTCACCGGACGCGAGGATGACACGTGAAGAAATTTCCAAATTTATTGGCCCCGCGGTCGCATCCCACCGACTCTGTTGCACCGTCGATTAGTTCCAACGTCCTCGAGAGAAAAGCACAGTAAGGCGGCAGGCGGTGCCTACGTCCTATAAATCTTCGCGTAACCGGTGCGTTGAATCTATCGGGGGAGACCGCGCGATTGGTTACGCGCGTTATAGAGCAATACCGGAGGAATTATTTGTTTAGCTGGCGATCCGCGGTATCCATTGGTCGCGATCTGCTTCCGTTGCGCACCAACGAATTTCACGAAGACGCGCGATTTGGCGAAACGCATCGGCGATGAGGTACGGTGGATGATGGAGAAAAAGAGGGAGACACAAAGGAGTCAGTCAACTGCGAATGGGTGTGCTTTAGGGGGGTAACCGGGCACCGACGGCGCCATCAGCAGCAGCTGCTGCGAACCTTTAAGATCTTCAGGAAATCTTCTTACCTTGCCTTTCCTTCCCGAGAAACTGACGAGGCGGGGTCGTGCCGAGGCAAGAAACAAACATTTGTTTAAACGATCCCGACAAGTCACGGCTATAAATACCTGCGGGTCGTTAATCTTGTCTTCGGTCGCGCCGGTCTTTCGTTAATGTATAATGTATTCTCACCCCCGTAGCTAAAACAATCAATTCATTGGAACCTCCGACACGCCGACGAGACTCGGTTCATCAGGGGCGCGACTCGGGTATAGGAGAAAAAAAGGGAGAAGGAGGAAGAGAAACGGTGTCGATAGAGACGAATGGCTGCAGCCGGGATCTTTCTTGTTTCGGGAATAATGGCATCATCGGTGACTTAATGTGACTCCGCGGGCATTGTTACGGTCTTGCGGTACGAACCGTCCGTAAGAATTTCGTAATAAAAGCGACGTTCGATCCTGACTAGGAAATGCCAATGCTGGTATAAGTCATTTCGGCTGTTTGCCGTAACTGCGCCGTGAATACCGGAAGCCCCGACGCCGCAAAATGATGGCACGCAACCCGTAGCTTTAGAGAGTCTACTAGAGCTTCATTCGACGGGCTACCCACACTAAAGCGCTATAACGTCCTTCTGCCAATGCCCGCCGGTAATATCCCTTAATGCATGTCGACGACATCGCGATTGCTACAAAGAGGGGCCGTACATCGTGTCGATATTGCAACACTGTTCCCGTGGAAAATGGATTATATCGATTTTTATTAATCTTACGCGTTCTAGTTTGTTTTGCCATTTTCAAATTAGTACTACATTTTCTAGCAATTCTATAAATAATTTATAATCCAAATGTAATTTACTATACTTTAATATAGGCATGAAGCAACATAAAAAATTTAGTAAACCAATTTAAGTTAGTCTAAAGTTATATATGTAATAAGGATACAGTATTCATAATTTCGACTGTCAGAATGCATTAGAGGTCTAATAGACTAAAGAAAAAAGTAAGAAAGAACGTTAGAAACGTTATTAAATTATTGTCTGTCAAGATTTAATGGTACCATAAGTCTACGTTTCGGTCTATGCGTCGCTCATAATAAAACATGACGATAGAAAACGCAAATATTCATTAGTTTCTTGCCGAACGTCTCGCAAATAGATTATTATTCATCCGTAAGATTCATTGTAATTACTTGTCTAGCGTCTAATATCGCTCCGATCTGACGTATAAATATTTCGGTCTCACGGTATCGTTTTTGCATGCGTTCCCTCGTATGTCACAGCCGACGACGGACCACCGGCGACAACGGGAAACAAATTCGGGGAACAAATTCGTGATGTCGGCGAACGCAGGAGGATCGCAATCCTCGTTTGCCGGGGACGAATAAGGAGAAGCGGACCCCCCGGGGCGTGCGGACCGCCCTGAAAATATTTTTAATTTTATTACGGCCTGTAATATGGAAATTCTATGGTCGCGGTTATCAGGTGTGAATTGAATTATAGCGACTGCCGGTCCTATTATTTATACATGGCCGGGAAACATGTTCCCGCTTTCGCCGTGCTGCGCCGAGCGTTCACGACAGTCGGTGATAGGAAACACGCGGCGCGCCGATGGTAGTCTATAAAGCCACGTGTCGGAGCGGTACTAATTCGTTATCCACACAGAATGGCGAGGCTACGCCGCCGTATCGCGATACGGTGTACGAATACGACGCCTGTAATCAATTTCCGAGCGTTTGCAGCATCCGCGTTAAGGAATAAGCCTTGACATATTGATACAAACGATTCAATTTCTTTCTTCGCTCCTCGTTGTATCTTGGAGAATTTTGGCACCTTCCTTTCGAAATCATTTTGTTAATCTCTTCTCACACATGAATCGGCACGCGTGATTTCATAATATCGCCTTAAATTTATCATCTGCTCGTAAATTTTTTACGTAAAATTTCTTAGAGAAACATATTTTTGAGATACCTTGTATTTCGCCGCCGTATAATGGCCGATGATATCTCTTGGAACCCCGCTAATGGTCAATTCACTGGGCACAATGGGGCCTGAGGAGTAGTCGCTAATTGACGTTGTATCGATCGGCTTTGGATCTTTTCGAGAATCGTGGAATCGTAAAAGCACCGCGGAATATCGAACTGATGTATGATTATTAGAGAAGGCGGGCAGAGAATCAATTTTCACAGATCATTGTAAAAAGCGTTCCATTTATATAATAATAGTTTACCTACTGCGCACGCGGGGAACAGAGATTGATGGATTCACGGTTCATTTATTATCCAAGATCATATGCACCTAAAATTATTTTTCATGTAAGAGACACTTTATTTAAACAACTTATGTAGTTTTATCGCTTATCTTTAGACAAAAGAATAAAATCGGGAACAATAACTATATAATTGACACTTATTAATTACGTTAAAACTTAAATCCGTATTTAACGTGACGAAGATACAAAGATTCTTTTTTATCCTCAAATTTGAAGACTTCAACGTTTCTCAATATGTTTGATGATGCATCTTGCAATGACTGCTAAAAACTCCTTGATGATGATTAGCGAGAACGACGCGTCGTGTTGTCGTACATGTCTTCTGTACGCGTAGCTGACCTATTTCAGATCGCTTCGAATCTTCTGCCAAACGAGGAAGTAAGTGGATACGAATAACGTCGCGCATATATCAGCTCGAGATGCTCATATAGCAGTCTATATGGCTTCTCTGCATGGCTCCATATAAACGTATAGAAATGTCGCTCGTTCTCTCATGCAGTAAAATGTTCTTTTCGCAGGTTGCTAGCTTTCTTTTTTCTCCATCTCGTTCTAAGCTTTGTTCACCAATCTATGTATTGTTTGGGTTTTCTTGTCTTAGATCGTTCTTCCTATATAATTGATAATATGAAATTTTAAAGTTCAGGGAAAATATCAATTTTATATGTACTTTTGTAAATTAATATGCGTTCTAAGAAATTTATCTTAAGTTTATTAATAAAGTTAATTTTTGTAATCTCTACATATAAAAAGAAATTGGTCTTGGATAATTATATATAAAAAGAATTGTGGATATTATATTTCAAAATAACGTATTTTATTATAATTCTCTTATTTGTGAGGATAATTTCGAACGATACAAAAATCGAACTAGCGAGCATATTAAGTGAGATACAATGATTTTTTGGACAAATCTTGGCAATAGTTCTGTCTGGTTCACTTTTTACGCTCGCCCATTCAGAAAAATAGAAGTTTACGAGCAATTCATGGAGTGTATAGTAACCTAGTGACACGTGGAATTTGATGTTTCGCTTATTTCTATTACGAAAGTGCTTCTGTTCGCTCGCCATTGTTCGCCTCCTCTCCTTTTGAATTGCAGTGCCGTCCTAGTTTGCATTAGACCAATTTTGTTTCGTAATTACAATGTATTGTGTCTTCTCGAGAGACGCGAGAAGTATTGCTGCAAGTTTATTTTCACGAAATTAGCATCCTATTTTTAGAATTTCAATATAATTGATGGAATTCTTATTTAGATAATTTTTATTCTTAACATTACCGATTGATTTCTTATAGTTACAATTTTAAAAGTTCGATAAAAGGAACCAAAACATTTAATTTTTCTATATTTTTTGAGAAAATATGTAGATTCACGTATACATAATTATAACAATTTTTAACGATTTGCGATAGATCATTTAGAAAATTTCAATCATATTGTCATCAATACGTCGCATCTCTGAATTTGCGATTACACCTCGTTCGTGCCGAAGTTCTCACGCCAGTTTCGCCAAGATTACGCCGTCGACTTCGAATGACCAAGGATCTTGGGAATATTACGGCCCACTCAGTACAAAGGCGTGGAAGCTCACCCCTCGTAAATATTTCCAATAAATATCATCGATACCTACCGTTGGCCAACGCCTACGTCGCGCGCCAAGATCACACTTTTTCGATGGCTTTGTACCGCGTTATGTTTGATCAATACTCATTTTCACGAATTTTTATAACCTATATAAATTTCCCATCGTGTAATATATAGTTGCATTCTGTACGAATATGTGAAAATATTTCACTTATTTATTTATAACGCTTTCTGATAAATGCAATTTTCTTTCCCATCTTAATAAATCTGTCTAGAATTTTTGTTCAAATCTTTTACTAAAAATAAAACGTGTGTATATCGGCGCGCATGTATCGTGGCACTATAGCCAATACCAGACATATTATTGGCACGAAGCAAAATATGATTTAACATATATTCCGTTGTGTTTTCGACCAACCAAATTTGTCGGCGTGAAGTCTTGTTTTGAACTCACTATATATCTTTTAGAAATTACTTTTAAAAACTAAAATTATTTTGTATAATTTTTCAGTAAAGTTAAATTTTATGTGTTTAATTTTTTAATATTTTTTATTAAAATTTACAAAATTATTTTTTTTAATATTATTTGTCTCGAAATAAAAAATTCAGTTATCACAGAGTACAGTAGAGACATAATAAATAATATTTAATTTCGTAATCAATATATATATAAAGTTATTTTACGTAATCATTAAATGATTCCGAGGCTGCCATTTGCGGTACTAAAAAGTGAAAATTAGGAGATACAGCAAGAAGCTTTCCGAGACGCGCGACGGATGCTGCGTGAACTCGTGCGAACTGTCAGGAAGATGCACACAATACGGGCACGGTCCGATAATCCTGATTTAGACGGGCCCATATATTAGACTAAAGATCGTGAAATTGAATGGTGGAATCAGCGGAGAGAACGATCCGGCTGTCAACTGCGGGGAACGGGGTATATCGTGCGAAAAATAAACTGCCCCTGGCGCGAGTGGGGTTGGTAAATTTCGCAGGTGGTCCAGAGCTACCTGTATCCTCCGTCCTTCTTCTCTTCTCCCTTTTCCCTCTCGTCCTCTTTCTCTCCTTTCGACTCTTCTTCGTTTGTCGCGCTTTGCGTTCCCGGAGTATTCCTTTCCGTCGAGGAGTGCCGCGAATGTCCTCTCCCGAGAAGGCTCGTAAATCCTTGCATTTACCTCGCGCCTCCTGTCCTTACTTGGAGCGTAAATACGCGAATCTCGACTCGTCAAAGGCGAGGCGCACGCTGGCATTCGCCAGCCATGATTGCGTCATGGCATTGTTCGTTGTGAATTTTTAATCTTATGTTCTTACATCATGCGCATCACATGTAATTACTAAATTGTTAATGTTACAGCACTATCACTATTCGTGAATGTACTAAATCTATTTTTATTACATTAGTTATATTAAAAATTATAAGAAATTATATTAAATTAAAAACAGGAGTATTTATTAAATCATATTTAATTAATTTATTAATATAGGGGTCAGTTAAAAGTGAAAGTGAGCCAAGGAGATAATTCCAGAAGCTCTTATCTCTACTTAAAAAAAAGACTCCGTTAACATTGAGGGATTTATCTCACTGATTGTAACGCACCTGAACGTGAATAATTCCACATTTATAAAAGTCCCTTGGTTTTTGCATCAGAATATGTACAATTATCTCCTGCACCTCACCGTTCGACGCAAGTTTTAAAATAATGTGTGAAACATACGAGCAACAGATGCGGCTATAAACAGGATAGGGAAATATCTTACGTCTAGTCAACGTCGTATTATTATGTCGGATATAAAAGCCATACCGTAAGTCCGTTATTAATGCGACCGATACTCATTCCGTACTCATCCGTAGATATAATCTCTCCGCCTAGCCAATCGAATAGCTACGTCTAAACCCGTAATTACCATTAGCCCACCCATAGCGGGTGCGACGTTACAGGCCGATTAACGAAAGTTTCAATTTACCTTGCACTGTATTCTACGCCTGTTCATCTAAAACGTTTGTGTATAAATAGTACGCACCATGTTATTACTTTTTTGAACTTGCATTATTTAGCTAATAGCTCATATTTCTTTCGTATCGTAAAAAAATACTTTATTAGATTTTTCTGTGGTATCTCTGAACAGAATGGGTTGAGTAATGAGCATATTTAACGATGTAATTGTTACAAATAATTTTCAAAATCTCATAAAAATGCTCATCATAATGATGTGAGTATTGACGAGATAGAATCCGTAAAGTACGTGTCTCTGATGTTGATGTCTTCTCTGTCGAGAAGTGCCGGTGTTATAATCATCGAGTCATCGTGCCCATGGCGGGAGCGTGCCTTTAGGGTTTCTCACCAGTGTTCATCGCCGACGTCGTCACGTATCGTTATTTAACGTAAGATTCGAGTCAATCAATCATTCGTTAGCGATATGCGATTACGTGATCGCGGCGCGCGATCGTCTCGTGCGGTCTATTAAGCTTGCGCTATTAATTAACCAGAAATAGGGGATGACTTGCGATATCGTATATACATGCAGGTCTCATGAGACGAAGGTATGCAGCGATGGTAATCATCGCGGAGATGAAGTCGTTTAGAGATGCCGTTTAAAGTTTCCTCCGAAGCACGGCTGTCGCTAAGCTAAGGATTATTAATTATTTCTCGCTGCGCTTCTTTAGTGATGAATGTTGCCTTCTTTTTTGTTTCAGACCATAACGAGGAATCTGCAACCGGAGAAACGGTGAGTATCGGGATGACTTGTCGTTCGGACACCTCTCGTGTAAACACCGCGGCTGACCGCCTCTCTTTCATTCCGCAGATATCTGCACCGCGTTTACAACACGGTGCAGAATTTCTCTCCTTGTAGACAGGGGATGATGCATGAGCGTACTAAAACACATTAGCGAGATCGACGGAGTGGTGTCGCGCCGCGGTAACCCGATGCGCGAAAAGAAAAAAAGAAGGGATATTAGTTGATAAATCGTAAAGCGCTCGTGGAAGTTATAGTAATAATTATAATGGTGCATTCGAGAAGACGTGATACTTCTCACTTGATCAGCTACATAAATCTGCCGGGTCACATTAGCTCGCCGCTAATTGCTTTTAAATCGACCAGTATCCTAATAAATTTTACAAGCTTTTTTTTTTTTAATAACATCTCGGCGCGGACACGAGCGAGGGTTGTTTATTTATGAGGAATCATTCGGGGCGAAGCATGGTCGCGCACGTTTCCGTATCTACGCACGCACGCTCACATGCATGCATGCACGCACGCACGCACCTGGTACGTCTTTCAAAGGTTTTGATATATCGAAAGGGATGGTGAAACTATTTGGGCCGACACCCCCGCCTAATCCGATCCCTTTCGTTTGGAACTTCAGAGATTCTTAGCTTCCCTTAATATATCATCTAGTCGTACAGATCGCGCCCCTCGAGAGGAATCTTTCTGTGTAGGCCGTTTTAACCGACTAGATTCTCCTATCTTCTCTATGTCTATCGAGAGTCGAAGAAAGACATCGTTTTAGACATTGAAGTAGCGCAAGGATTTTATGCGCGATCGATAAATCGAAATACGCATATCAATACGCACATTATAATTCGGCCATGTCCATTGTTGCAGATTTACTACGGCAATATTACTGCAAGCCTTTCCTCATCTCAAGTATATCATCGACTTGACCAATACATGTCGCTACTATGACAAAAAGGTAAGGGATACAAAGCTGAAATTTGAATTTAGCATAACCAAACGATCGATTTTTATTGAATTGAACAATAGTGATCACTTGGTCACTTAATCGATAATTAATACATACCGATAATTAAAATTTTGGAATAAATATTATAAATATAATACAAAACGTAATGTAAGAAATGAATAAATTTGAGATTATTACGCGCGATTAAAAAGGGGCCACATGCGGGCAGTATCGTTTGATGAAATAACACTGATGTAGCTACATGAATTTAATGCGGAAACATATCGCGTATCGTTCGAATTTCAAGTCGTAATTCGCTATGTTTATGCACGCGCTCCCTTACCTTTTAGTAATTCGAGATAAGAGACATCTTCTCTTCTCACTCTCCCGCAAGCTGTCACCTGCTGCATTCCTTGATCGAGCAGATATACAAATTCTCTCTTCTTCAAACTTTACGGTTCAGCTATCTGTTATCGTTGTTTGTCTATCGTATCTTTCTCTCTTCCTCGATTTCATCTGCCATTCTTCATTTGCTCTCGTCTTGACGTTCTAATATCGCATCGGGGGTTAATTCCGACTTGAGATCGCTCGAGAGCGGCCCGACTAATTTGTAGCGAGGAGATAGAGGCGCCGCGAGCTAATGAACTTATTATTAGATTTTCGGAATAGCCAGCTGTTACAACGACTCGATCGGCTGACTGACTGCCGGACCGAGTCGTTGTGTCGAACGGGAATATGTCCGCGATGCTTTTTGGGTCAGAGCTGTCAAAAAGAAGGACCGAAGACCGATCAATTATATTAATAAGTCGTGGAGTCGGTTCGGTCGCTTCATCTTCCGCTTTTTGTCCCGGCCCCACCGACGTTTGGATAGCCATTTGCCACGCGAGGAGAGTGAAGAATCCCAGGGGGATATGTTTTAAAAACATTATACATGCCGCCGTGAACATCAATAGCGCTGCGGGGCAACGATAATTAACAGAGAGATCTCTCGGTGTCGCCCACGCCTAATTAGAGCGCATTATACATGTATAATGAAGCGCTTAGTCGATCCTTTAATTTTCCTGCCCGTGGCCGATGTCATGGGGGAAAACAAGATTGTAGAGACAAAAGACCTCGCATACCGGTTCGTAAAGATTTTATCGTTGGATATGTTTTTTACTCTCTCAATATTTCGTGTATATTTACATATACAAAACCCTTGCGGTCAATGTACGTAGTGCACTCTGAGTTTTCCCCTTTCTTCTTCCTAAAATCTCAGAAATGTGATAAGCGATTATATTATATGTGCGATTAGGGAATCTCTTCCATATAAGTAGAGCATTATTTATAAATATAATTGTCATTACAACGTTCTCATTTTCGTAATTTTTTTACTGATTTATTATAAATTAATTTTACTTTTATTGAGATTGAAAGTCGGAGATATTCTTGAACGCGCGAAATTTCTTGCGCATTATCGACGGCTGGAGAAAAGAAAATAGGTTCGATATAGCCATTAAGCGCAATAGTGCACGATCACCAGGATTGAGTTTCTAATATCTCGCTAAAAGCAAAGTCAAAAAGATTGATTATTATGACGTGATCTGTCATCAGAATAGAAAAAACGAGTGGTAACTATTATCTGACATCACTCAGGTTAGAGTTACGTTGTGTATTATTATTATTGTTAAGCGACGTTTTTCAATGATAACAATAGATGTTAATGCAGCACACAAAATATTGTTGCATTTTTTTATTAATTTTTATTCGACTCTAATTATTAAATTTATACATGTTATTTATATTTTTTTCGCAGGGATTCATTTTTATAATATATTTAGTAGCTTATTTATTTTATTTAAATTTATTAGTGCGTTTAAAAGTATCAACTAAGGGTAGATAATAATACAATTCATGAATATACAGCATTCATTGTTGCTCCTAGGCGAACACACGCAACAAAGAATTTTCGAGATACAAATGATTGTGAATCTTACTTTGAATCGTGTTGATTAGTTCACAGAGTCGTATTTTCCTTTCCACCTTTGCAAATTTCGTATCCAACGATCGATTGTTTCGGTTTCCAAACGTTGAGTTTACGTCATATTTGAATGACACGCTCGCACTCAGAGACGTATGATTATCCTTATTGTTTGTAATTGACGGTTTTACGTGTGATAATTAGTGATGCTAATGAGTACGCCGGGGCGGTTTAGCAGGACAATAGCTTGGTCGATCAAATTATACGCGTGTTCAATTCAATGCATGTTCTATTAATACATCTGCGTTTCATGCGACGAAGAATATTGTTCTGTTTTTATTACGCAATAATATGTGCATGTAATTGTTTATGTTATTATCGCTTCTGTTGTAGGAATTTACAAATGCCGGCGTTAAATATGAGAAAATTGCTATACCAGGGAGGAAAATACCGACCAAGGATATAATCGAAAAGTAAGTATGCGAATGATTTTATTTATAGTGCTAAGTGCAATTATATATTATATAGTCGCTTATGATATTTATATTGGCTCGAGAAATATTTAATATTTCTCATTTTAAAAGTCTTAGTTTAGGATATATTAAAAGTTGCCAAGTTCGTAGATATACATAGTTTTAAAATTCCTTTTATTGCAACATACTTTAAATTGATTAACATTCAGAGATATTATTTATTTGTATTTAAAAAACGATTAGTTTGACATGAAATGGCTCTCCATTGAATTGTAATAAACTTCGCCAACAATCCATTCGATTTAATGTCAGGCACGCGTGCAAGACAACGTGAACCTTTTCTGGTACGAGTTGCGTTAACCTCTCGCTTAATGCCAATCGTATTTCATATTTATTATCCCTTCATGGCGATTGGCGATTGATCAGCGCGCGATTCGCATAGCGCAGGTGACGGCCGGTTAATCATTCGCCTGCAAATCACGTTACTTTAACAAGGAAGCCGAGTCCAGCGTGTACCGTTTTTCTGGTTCTCGGCATTCCGCCGTCGAGAAACCGGGGGCGAATATCGCCTCTGAAATTTATCGCTCATCGCTCTTTCTCTCTCTCGTCCTCTCTTTCTCCTTCCCTGGATATTTTCGTTCACTAATTTAGACCGTAAAGCGTTAGCTATATAGCGAATCGTGTTACACTATTCGGAATATTTTAGTTCACGCAGCGAGGAATGGGTTTAGTTACAATTGATAAGTAATCGGGTGACGAATATCTCGATGATCTTTTTTCGGTTTTAATTATTTGTCAATTGTGATGTGCAACTTTCATACTTAATTATTGCATAAATACGGTTTGTCAAACGATGATGGAATTTCCAGTTTCCATTAGACCTTTTGGCATTTTTCAGTTAAAAATGTACATTGTATATAAAAATATTTTCGATACCTAAAATTATTAAAGATTTATTTTTACTTCTTTTACAGATATTTTAATGAAATTTCAAAGCTATAACAAGATATTACAATCTTGCATTTTCATCTTTTTATTTTGAAAAAAGATTATTTTAAATGGGGACAAAGTGATGTTATTCTTTGCTGTTATAAAATTATCTTTATACTTTTAGAAAGTAAGAAATTCACAAAAGAAGTTCAACAATTATCAATAGAATGTCAGTAGCTATAACAATTTCACTTCTTATCTTAACCGACCACGAAGGATCTTGCGTTATGAATGGAGAAGATGCAATTACTAAAATTCTCATCCAGCGATCGCTAAGTAGCTGGAACGGGTTGAATAAAATTCTCGAAATTCTGACAGTATTTAAATTAACGTCCAATTCTTCGTACTTTATTCGTACAGAATGGAGACGCGTGTTAACCTTTACATGGCGCCATCATCACGCGCACGTGTGTAGCTCTTCTGCTTGGAATGGTACATGCAAAGCAATCTGACGGGGCCGGTCAGTCGACTAATTAACTGCAATAAACGTCCAATGATTTACCGAACATTGTGCACCGTCCTCATACTCTTGCTCGTCTTCCGTCTCCTGTCTCTCTCCTGCTTTCGTTCCCTCTCTCTTCCTCTGTTATCTCTGTGCGTGCAAAGGACATCCCCTAAGTGCTATACGGTCGGATAATGTGTAAGGATTGCGTTATACGATCGAGGAAGAGTAATGCGAGAGCGCCGTAATTAGCGGCGATTTCTTACGACGTATAAAAACTATTTATTATTACGATAATAAAAGTATTAATTATCAGCGTCTGCTCCCAAGTGTTGGGAAATGTTTGCGTTCGTGGAGAAATATGAAGACGTTCTACGGCGATATCCGACGCAATTATTTCTCGCGGCGAAGGCGCTACTAAAAACATTCTCGTAAGTGCATCGCGCGAAAAACGTGACACGCGCGTAAGCTTTTAACGACGTCGGGCCGAATTTTTCGCCGGCTACCGCATTAAATACTATTTACTCGTTCGACCGAATGGGAAATAAATATACGAGATATTTCTCTGCGTGATGCGGGAACAGCGTTGACCACTCGCCAGCCAGCCGAGCGGGTCAAAGCACGACCTTTCGCGCGATCACCCGGCTTCTCGCTCTCCTCCCTCGGTCGTCGATCGGCCCGCACAAAGGACGCGCGGCCCGATTTGTATAATTCGAGGATAAAACGGTGATTCGCATCAACGGTTAATAGCCGACAGGTATGCGAATAGCCTATCGCCGCGGATCCCCGTCTGGTCCCGGCGCACCGCTCTTTTGTTGATCTCTTTGAGTGAGACCTGATGGCTTTTGCGGCTCGGCTGTTGCGCGACGTGTAATTAACTGCATCCTTGATAGGATCGGATCGGTTACCGGCGCTGTGCCGTGGCCGAAATCGAGGAGAAAGGGAGAAAGAGAGAGAGAGAGAGAGACAGTGAAAGAGGCAGAAGGTACGGAGTACTTTCAGAGGTGAAAACGCTAGGCGCCACTTAATATCCTAGATATCCTTGAATTCTGACGAAAACGCGGAGGTGGACGGGATGAAAAGGTGGGATTAGCGAGCAAGGCTTTAACACAGACGTCGTGTTAAGGAGATGGCAAAGATGCCTCCTTTTGCGTCGATGTTTCTCTGAATTTATCCTATTTGTCTTTTTTTGGCTCATCCTTCGGAGATCCTGGTGTTCGTATCAGCGGAATTTATCAGGCAGTAATGTTATTTTACGCTGGTTGGATTTCCTTTTCTTTCGCGCGTCTCGCGGTCGTCACGCGTCTGAAAGATCGAAAGTGTTGATCCTTTCAAGGATATCTTCGCGAATATCGTCTACGAAGCGCCGCGAACGTGCCAAAAATAGCCTTACAGCGGGGCGCTTACGCTCGTTGACACTCGAAAATGGTATTTGGAAGGTAAACGACGTTTCCTTATTTCGCAGTGCTGTATATTCAGGATTGACGATCGGTGATTAAAGGAGAAATCACGGAGAAAGAACAGACGATATTACTCTCGCTCGGAACGGAGTCTTAAATTTCATGCGGATAATTGCGTTCTTTGGATGGCTGGTTAACGGGGTTCATGGCAACAAGTGCCCGCGTTTACTCGCTAATTGATTTACTTAATTAGGAAGTTAATAAAACAATATAGAATAAAGACATAAATTATATCGTTCGTAAAGGCAATTTCATATTATTAGTTGTGTGTTATCAATGTTGGGAGTTTTATTTTGCTATATAATTATTAAGTTATTATTTACGTATAAATATGAGCAATAAAAAATTTTTAATTAAATTTGAAATTTTAATAACATGACTTATTAATTAATGACGCGCAAATAGAATTTTACGTTACTATTTTCGAGAAATTAATAGGCAGTTTTCGCAACATATAAGGGGGCATTCGATAATGTCTGTTCCATAAACGTTTTCAGTTACCAACGATAATCATGTTAATAGTGATTCATTAGTCTTATATGCGGCGGATTAAGCAATTTCACGTGAAACATGGTAATTGAAACACAAGCGTGCGCAATGTGAGACTGATGCGTGATCAAGAACTACAGTAATTGTTCGGATTCGGATTTGTACTTGCGGTACATAGTCTGTGTAAAGTCCAAATCGTGCAATTATTCATTAATTGACTCCTATACTACCTATACATATATCTAACATGCCATTTTACTATTATAATTTTAGATTTTCTATGCTCTTCTTATTACTTTGTCTTATGATGATAAACAGAAATTTCATTGTTTCTTTCGCTCATATTTATCATGCATCTGTAGGATCTATTCTATAATATATTGAGATATTTTATGAAATATAATTATATTTAGTTTGAAATAAAATTAACATTAAATGGTATTTTTTGTCATTTGGATTATAGCTACTAATATTAAAATAATATAGGTATATATCTTCTGTTCTTCCCCTACCAAGTTTAATAAGCCAAACATAATTAAAGGATCTTAAAAGTTTTTTTGCACGTTCAATCAAGAAATCTATATTTTACCAGAAGGCAATGATAATCTTTTGATGATCGCGCGTACATAAGCTTCGACGACGTTTCTCTGAAAGATTGGTGATTGGTTCCCTTAGCGCTCGGGGTGAACCCATCTCAAATATTCTGACGTGTGGCGTCTCGGAGCCGCGATGCTTCGACGGTACGCGCCGCGTGTAAATCACGGGAGAGGCACGTTTTGGCAAATGATTGTGGGTGGTAAATGCGCGCACGTATTTCTCTTCCATGCGCATAATGCGTCCGAGCGCGTGCACGTTGCTTCGTATTTCCGGTGCCGTTAATTCGGCTCGCCGCAGCCCGAGAGATGAACGACTCCGGAGCTACAAGTCGTCTTCAAGAAGAATGAAAGAAAGAGAGAGAGAGAGAGAGAGAGAG
>VBVQ01004126.1:0-15903 GCA_011636635.1 Tetramorium simillimum
TCTCCCTCGGGTGCGCGCGAGCGCGCGGGGTTACGAAAATTCCAAATAAGGAAGTTTCCGCGATGCCGATGGGGGCACATCGATTCCCAAGAAGCCTTCGACCCTCCCCGCTCGTCCCCGTCCCGCCGACAGCGGCGGCGAGAAACTTCCGCCAAAGAGATTTTTCCAATTTCCACTGCACTTCTCAAAGAGATTTTCCTCACGCGAACGGAATGCGTAATGTACGATGAAAACGACGATCGGATAAACACACCGGGCCGGGGTGAGCGGTAAAATCTCTCCCCCTCCTCGAGTGAAAACTTTTTATCTCCCAAGTTTGTATCGAACTGGGTTCCTATTTGGCGAGTCGCCGCGGTGATTTGTGCCCGAGATGAATTCGTAAGAGCCGCGAGACGAGCTTTAAATAAATCACACCGCCTACCCTGGCATTATCGATTAATAATTTATTCGCGCGTTCGTTTCGTTCGGTCCCTTTAATGAGCTTTTTTGTGGGGGAAAAAAAATCGGTTTACAGCGTTATTCCGTTAGCACGAGCGATAACCTGTAATTATGCAAATCGCGAGGCAAATGAAATCACCATACATAAATTCGTCCGACAAATATGCCGATAAATTGTTACCACGTATGTTCCATAATGACACAGATGAGATAAAAGTTTATGTAAGTGCGACACGTGAGCCGGCCGTACAAAATGTACATACACGGCTCTCACTAATGATTTAATTCACGGAACAAACCCCGACGCTAATCCTAAATAATGTAAAGCATAAATAATGCAAGGGGATCGTGTGTGTAATACAGAATTCGAACCTGACCTTCGATCCGTACGCGATACCGTCGAAGAAGGGTTTGGTATTCGCGTTCCTGGCACGCGAACTCATTGTTGGCATTAACCTTTGAGATACCGCGGATACCTTGCGATTTTTCGATCGGAAAATACGAGCCGACGAATCTCTAGCCTCTGTTCCTCGATGTCCAGGCGACCGCGAAATGCGACGACACTTCCGTTTCGCTCAACGAGACGACATTTCTCCCTATCGACAAACAAATTATTCCGGAATGGAAGTTCCAGCGAAATCATTAAGGTGAACGATTAGTACTTGTGACAGAAAATAATTCAACAGGCGAGTGAAACTTGGCGTATGACTCTCGTCAATAATTGGCAACGTACCAGGAATACTCGGAGGGTAACACACATCGTTAGTGGCTCTTAAACAGACTTGTCACTGTGATTAATGGTGACGGCTGCTGTTGCCAATGAGCAAAATTTAATAATTAACTGCCGTCACATTATACAGTGATCGACGGCCTTTGTAACAAACATAGATGTGCTGTATTAATCTTGCAACTTGCAGTATCTCTTGGTAAATTGTACATGTGTTACTTGAAACGAATCGCCAATTTTACTTTACGCTGTTTTACTTTCAACGCACGTTACTTGCCATTTACAAGCGGCATTGAATAAAAAGTTGGAGCAGGTTCATTGACAATGCAAAAAAGCTGTCTTACAAATCCATCGAAAATGATCAATTCCTAAAATAAACTGTCTAGCCGAAGATAAATTCATTAATCTGGCTAATTACAAAAAATAACACTGAATTCAATTGAATTCTTTATGAATATCGGAACTTTAGCAGTTAGTAGATTCGCACACCGTGACGGACGTGAATTAAAGATTTAAATTTATACGATCAATATTCAATTCCTCATTTTCACAATTTACGTTTGCCAAGTGCGAATCTCAATGGTGCGGCGAATTAAATTAAAATTTTGTTAGTTTAGTTTTCTATATAGAAACAAGTTGGAGAAAACAGCAATTTCATAATTTAATATTCCGCAAACAAATGGGCAAACTGATTTCTCTTCAATAATTCACGATTAACAACGTAAATTGCACAAAAATAAAAACAAAATATCAAATAAATATTTATAATGGAAATTAAAAACATCGGAAAAAATCATAAGAAATAAAGTTAACATCGAGATACAAGAAGATAAGCGTTTCCATTCATATCTCCATCGGAAATGTCTGATTTCCGGTTCCATGATTCTCCCAATCCCCTCTAGCATGTTTCGACAAATGCGAAAGGAAGAATCACATCCCGCGAGTACCGTCAAGAAATGTGTAAGATAAAATATCAAACATAATATAAATGATTGTAATGCGCACGGGTTTCTCATGTCCAAACAATTTTTTTTTCTCTAAGTATCGTATTACATCGCTGCAATCTTTACAAAACGAGCGATTTTTCTTGTAAGTCAATCTTACGATCGCGCCGGGGTGTAATGAATGTTAAGGCAGTAAGGTTTCGTGAAAAAGGCAGATAGCTAGCATAATGAGAAAGACTTATCTGCCTAGTACCATGAGAAGATCCATTCCGAAGAGAGCTGACGAGAGACGGGAAATGAAAATTCCACTTGGACGCGCGACTTAACGCGTCCCGATAGAATTAATCGCCCCGACCTGCCTCGTACATCCCGTTTTGCAATAGTCAAGGTGGACTTGGAGAGAGACGCGAGAAAACAAAACAAATGCAAATACGCGTGCGAAATAAGCGATAGACAGTTCTTTTCTGATTTCTGATCATGACGAACGGCTGGCTAGCTACATTCTAATTCGTAAAGTCGCGGTGAAAGAAAGAAACCGAGTAGAAGAAGACAATGGTGGCAGAAAATTGAAAAGAACATTACACATGGAATATTGTTAAAGGAACAATCGAGTCACGGGTACTTTGCCTTGCATGCTGGAGGAATGAACGAAGAAAAATCCAACTAAAGTGAAAAGTGAAACGAGAGGAAGGGGCAGGATGTGGAAAAAGCGTATCGAGATGGAGAAGTGAAGCGAGCTAGAAAGAAGGATTCTCTCTACGAAAGAGTTAACCTCAGAGGGTTAAGGAGCAGTAACCAAACTTTCGAACAAGCCCCGAAAGGCAACTAGCAGGGCCTTCATCCCTTCGGGGTTCTCGCGAAACTTATTGATAATGGTTCGCTTAATCACGTCCGACAAAGACAAACGAGCACTCGCGAGTCAAATCGTAATGAGATAAGGATCAATTTCCGCATGGCACACATACCTATACGCGAGATAAGTCACGTCATTTAGTACCTGTCCGATAAACTTCGAACTTTCGTACCGCTACGTTCGCCATTAAGTTAAAGTCCATCCGGCTCTTCGCTTAGATTCTACCCTCAGGTCATTAATACATTCGCTTTCGTCCTTTTGCCTTGCTACAAGTCAAATTGCGCGATCCGTAATTACAAAATAGGATACATGTATATTTTGTAAAAATAAACAGCGTGCATATTATATTAATTAAAGTTAATACATATAATATTATATATTGAGTATGAAATGTTGTTGAATTTTTTTTAAATTGTGTTTTTCCTCTTACTTGGGAATCACATCTTAAAAGGGATTGTTAGAAGCAGACGGAATAAAAAAGGAAGAATTCATAGCTGCAAAGAAAAGACGGAGCGCTCTCTGTGCTCCTGGAGGAAGAAATGCTTTTCGCTAATTAATTGGCAGGCAGTGCTAATATGATAGTACCGACGTATTTTAAATCCTGTCGGATGCGTTTTCATTCCCAGCCGACATCCGTAACAAAAGCCTTGCGCAAACTGCAAAGAGCATTACTCATTTATTTCAGCGTGCGGCATGGAGCGAACCGCTGGCTTTCGGTTCGTTGCCTGCCTTTGTCTTTCCGGATTAACTTGATACAGCCGCGTCGACCCTGTAAAGGACAGTCATCGCGAATTTGTTGGCAAATTTTATGTGGGAATATAAAGAGAACGTACGCGCCGCCGGCACAAAGAAGACACGAAACACATCCACGAAAACCCGCATACCCGAAGCGAATCTAGCGTTGCCTCCTGCCCCTCCCCCTCCCCCTCCCCCGGGGACGGATGATAAATAATTACGCAGTCGTAATTAAATGTGTGATAAACATTGTTTGTACAAATAGAAAGTTGCTTCCAAAAATCGTCCTACAATTGTAACGGGTATTTTTATTTTAATTTCAAATTAAATTTATTTATAATTTTCATTGAAATTTCACATTCTGTTATCCAATATTCGAGCGAATATTCGGTCCTCAAGATGTGTCGGTCTCTGACGAATATTATACTCGGATCAAAGTATAAAATCATTAGAAATACATTGCGAGATAAATTATGTTTGTAGTTTAATTTAATCCGTGAATTTTGTCTCATTATTTAAATAAACCGCACGAAAGTTATTTACTGTTAATTTTACAACGATAAACTCGCGATCAACATAGTAACATGTAATGAAATCTGTTGATAGGGGGCCGATGCTTCTCCTTGTCTGTATGGAAACTGTTATCATTAGACGACGGATGCCCTACATCTCCAAGTGCACTCAGCCTCAGCTCGGTCCGGTATAAACTATATTATATAACCCTGTAACAAGCGGTGCAACGTGTATACGGGGTAATTACGATAGATGAAAGCCGTGCACCATCAAGACACGGAGCTGCGATGAAATCCCGATTAAAATGTAATTCGACTCGCACGAACGACGATTTATCCGATTTCGAACGCGAACTGGAAATTATTGCAACTCGCAGAATTGTCGTGTTTCTCGTATGAGTTTTTTCCCCGAGGTTTTTTTTTTATGGACGGCGAGATCTGCGCGCCAGCATCCGATAATTCGTTGGTAAATAACGAGCCGTTAAATCCGAGCGTCGGCGTGGTAATGACGATAATCGGGGATTTTCACCGGCAAGAATGATTTGTGCGCGAATCGATTGTTTATCGTGCGTGATTGCACGGCAGTGGATCATAAAATATGCTGGTTGCATTAGCGTTAAAGTTAATAAACGTCCGGTGGCGGCGGTAATAACCAGATCTAGTATTAATTCTATTATCCGACCGATCACGTTGTACATTTTCTGCGGTGTCGTTTAATTGAAAAGCCACGGTGAAAACGGCAGAGTCGTACTTTGGACTATATCGACGGACGCGACGGTGATCTCCGTCGGGAAATTTCGCGGGGCCGGCGAACGGTTTCCGTTTTTCAGCAGCCAGCCAGAGGCGGCCCCCTCGTTGATAAACGGCCACTTTGGAAAAATAATCCCGCCGCTTAAAGAATTAATTTGAGATGGCTGGCGGTCCCGCGGGAAGACCGAGAAACCTCTTCTTTATTCCGGAGGAAACCCTCCGTCGCACCTAGCTCGAGGAAAAGGTCGGAAGAAAACGCGTTCGCGGGCACCTCATGCATTTCAGGAATGCCGGAGTACAACAGAGGAGAATCCGCGGATGGGTTCGCCGCTGAGCGAGCATTTCCTTCGAAAGAAATCGCGAATGATGTGGAACGCCGCGCGCTGCTTGCTGGCAGCATTCTACAATAAAGACGAGTTTGCCCGGTTGACATTTCGAGTCTCGTTTTTCTTTCAGCACCGCGCGCCCGCGTTTTCGTCGTCGTTATGGATAAAACATCGCTCTCTCTCTCTCTTTCTCTCTCTCTCTCGAGGAGAAGCTTCCACTTTAGCGGAATAACGTCATTTATTTGTAGCATGATTCCATTGCTTTATGAACCGATTTGAAAGGGCCCAAGAGCAAGAGAGAGAGAGAGAGAGAGACGCTGGGAGGGGGAGGCACTTCTTCGTCCTCCGCCAAGTGGAAAGAGGAAACCCCAAGAGACCTCCGTTAAAATCTTTGCCCAGCGCTTTGTACTTTTCCTTTCGCTTCAAGTCCCCATCCGTCGAGGGTAAAACGACCGACGAAGGGCCGCCGTAGTGAACGGAGCAAATACTTCTGGTCGCTTTGAAAATTAATTTATGAGGATGTAAGATAAGAAGCGAGCACGCTTTTCTTTCATCAGCTGAGGAAAAAAAGACTCGAGAGAGCACCGACCGCGTTAATATTTTTATTTGTCGTTTTGTACGCTTGTTAGCGACTATCAATAGTGGAAAACCGTGCCACTCGAACGTCTACTTTAAGATAAATAATTCCGTTGCTTTACTAATCAATAATCGAGAGAAACCTAAGCGAGAAAATCAGTTTCGAAAAAAAAAAGATCAAGCATTCTCGCGAAGTTGTTGGTAAAATTTAAAACAAATAAGTTGACTGCTTGATTTACATCCAACTTCAAGAGATGACAAACAAAAAATCATATATATTGAGCAATTGCTTCAGAAAGCATCTTTGACCACGAAACATGAAACAGTGGAACGAGTAGTATATTTTCACGTGTCAGCTCGCGCATTTTCTATTTTAATTAAAACAGTTATTGGAAAATATTCGCTCGCGGGGTACGTTGTTTCATTGAGTATAGAGGGTACCAATTGATGTCAAAATAAAAACTAATCTAAAGAACAATACGGGCACAATAAAATTGAAACGATACGATTTAATAGCTGTATTTAATACATTTTATGGAAAAAAAATTATTTAAAGACGCTATATGTTCAGTTTCTTGAAAACAAATTTTTTTTCGTTAATGTGTTAACAATCCTTTAGTTAAAAACGTAAGGATGCATATTTATCAAGATGTTTTGTATATTTTGTATTCATTAAATGTCTAACTTTAATAATAAATAAAGCGAAATGTGAATGTCATAAGGAAATAAATAAGTTTAATCATGGAGAGAAAAGAGTCTTACGTTTCCTCTTATAGAAGCTTTTTTCCCACCGATATTCTCCTCATCATTCCGGTAATGCCCGCGGTCTTACAAGCCGCAAGATACTAGCTTGGGATAAAATCAAGAGATGTGAACGCGCCGCTTTTATATCGTCACTAACTATGTACATCTCGCCGGAAACCGACCGGATGCGCTTCCGCCTGCGTTCTGTGATTTGCCTTGTGGCAGGAAAAAGTTTTTCCAATCGCCCGGAGCGAAGAGAGCGAAGAGTATCAGTTAACATTTGCTATCAAAACCATGAAATGTTCCTAATCATTCATTAAATCAAGTTTTTGCATACATTAAGGAAGCCATGCTGTGACGCAAGAAAAAAACGTTGACTTTTGTCATATTTTTTTTCGTCATTTTATAGGGAGAATGTATAAATATTTGATAATTTCATGAAAATTATTATAATTTACAGTTAGATTTTATCTTGGCGAAAATTTCCAAGCTGTTTTCGAGACAGATTTAGAATTCATTTTGTTTAAAGAAATTAAATTAAAATTATCTTATTAATTCTTATCATGCGTTTGTAAATTTAACTTTAGATAATTATAAAATTAACTGCGGGGAGGAATTCCTTGAAAGGCGATATAATTTGTATAATCTTAATTAAAAATTAAAATTATCCATTTAAAGTAAATGGATGAATAAACTGTCGCGTGATTTATTCGAAGCTTGACGTTTGAGAATATAATGGTTGACGTTAATTCAAAAGCAATAAGTATATTGACGAATCAGTAATATAATAATCTTTGTTTGCATCAAGATACATAAATAGAATATAATTAAGCATGGCTTCGTTATTTTCTTCGAAATTGTGCTCTGAAACTGATCGTGTGAAAATCTAATTTGATCATTCGCAAATTCAGCAACCGTGAAATATATCGCAAGAGTAATAATTGCAGGCTCTTTGTTGTTCGATAAATTACTCAAATTAAACGCGGTGATAAAATCATCGGAAGTATTGTCACGCGATATGCGTTATCCTATTGCCTTAATGTGCGCATAATTCAATGCAGCTCGCACAATGATAAACAACGTTATTGCATTTTTGTTTCCATCAGCCGGCACAAAACGAAAATATATATATTTATATCGCGACGAGATATTTATAGCCGACGCGAGCGCGACACAGATTTTCCAGTCTTTCCAAGCTCCTCCCGTCCTCCGTGTTTATCCTGTATTCTAGGCGGATAAATATTTATTGTAGCTATGTTTTCCATCGTATACACTCACACGTTCGGCGAAAGCTTCGCCCGCAGCCGGCGGAGATGCGCCGTAACGCCCGGATCAGCGCGCTCCGATTTTAATCCCGTTGCCGTACGAAGCCAAACCGATGCACATAACATAGATAATGCTGCTGCGAATTATTGATAAACGCATATACGTTCTGTTCGCGCTACTATTGCCACGTCGCGCTACGTGGGAATCGCAGCGGGGTTATTGATTGCCGTGCATCGGCCCGAAATTTATTAGCAGGAGACACCGATCGTTACGCTAATAAATAGAATTTCGGATAATGACTCGCGAGCTTAATCGTAATGTTTAATAGCGCATGTATCGATATCCCGCATGCCACAACTTCGTCTAACAGACAACACACATCTGCTAATGTCTACCTACATTTTATACATATATATATATATAAACTGTAAGAAAAGATCAATACAAAGTACACTTCGTGCAATTCGTCGTTCGGTATTGGCGTAGAGCACCGTGAAAGAGGTGACATTCGCTTGCGATAAAGTCGTGCGGAAAATAAAATCGGAAACCCAGATATAAAGACGAATCCATCGCGTAAAATGTTACAAGGGGCATTTTCACATCAGAAATTAATTCAAACGTCCTAAAATTTCGGAAACGTAATTTTCTCCATCATATTCCATCAGATTTTAGAAATGCATAAATTAATTTGTTGATTATCTCTCTCTCTCTGAACGACAATTTTAATTACAACGATAACTAAATCTAAGATTTCTGTTAGTATTCATTTAGTTGAGACTGGCAAGCTTGTTTCCTTTTCCCTTGCATTATATCACGCCGTGCCATGACATGTCTGATTTCTGCACGAGTCATTAATAGGAAAGAAACGAGTTCGCCCGTTTCTTGAACTCGGCAAGACCTTCGATTCGCCGACGCGAAAGAAGTGCTGCACGTAGAGCTCGCGCGATCGCAGACTCAGCCGCCGCGGACTTCGACCTGAAAAAGCGTCGAGCGCTATCAAGAAGTCACGCGATTTCCTCGTTCGCGACTATCGAAAATGCATTTACACTGCGATTCGCGGCCCCGCCGTTGTACACGCCGCCGCCGCCGCGCATCAGCACGCCGTGCGTTTACGTACCGAACGATCCCCATTCGTCGTTGTCTCGAGAAGCAAGACGAGCGTGACAGCGCGAGCGAGCGCTCAGGACATCGAATTGATTAAAAACTGTAATTACCGGGTGAATTCGGAAGCGCGCATTATTTCGGCGGTGATGTAAATGGCACGTCAGCGTGATTGATCGAAAAAACGTAATTGCGGAGCGGCCGACTCGGCGCGGCGCGGCCAAGTGCAACGATCGCTCGGGAGCGAAAAGCGGATGCACGCACGAGCCCGGACACGAAAAGCGCGCATTATTACCTTATCCCGCGGATCGATCTGTCGTGTCGTTTTAATTGAAATCGACTAGAGACGCTCAATTAATTAAAGTGCTATTTAATATTCACATACGCGACCTCGATTTGCACGACTAATTCATCCATCGTTCACTCAATTATCTCGCGTGAAGCGATTAGCAAACTTCTTTCCGCTTACCCTCGGACAATATTTCACGCATTGAAAAATAAAAGAAAGAATTAAGGGGGGGGGGAGGGGCAGAGACAGTGAGAAACATGCGATAGAGAAAATACAATGAGCACGACGTAGATGAGGCCAAAGTATTTTCGGTGAACAACGATCGAAGGCGCTTCTCGCGTTGGTATTCGTTAAATTGGTTTCTCTGACACAGACATTCGATTCCCTCGGTACAATTAATGCCTCGAAACATGTAGCGTCGCGGAAAGAACAAGCGCGAGGGGAAGGGGAGGAGCGAGGAGGACAAGAGTACGATGGCGAGTATCCGATGGCGAAACACGCGGAAAATGGAAGAAGCGCAAACGACGCTCGAAAGAACTGTGTAGCGATTCGTATAAATTACGAGACGGTGCCGCTCCGCGTGTCTTCATTCCTCGCGTTTACATTTTCGCGATATTTTATTCGGCTAGCCCAAGTCGCGCGCGTCGGTCGAACCCGGAAACGAGGCGATCGTCTGGAAACGAGGTCGAGATATTTTTCCGGCGTCGCGGCGAAAAATGTTACGTCGCCGCGACGAAAAACGGCTCCACCGCAAAAGGCAGCCCTTTGCCATTCACGGATTCGTGTAGCCGTGCATTCATTAAATTAGCTTCCACGGGCACGTACACGTCGCTCGTACGAGTTCTATTAATGTTCCGAGTGGGTGAAATGGAGCGGAGCAAGAACAGAGGCGCGCTGTAAAGTCCACGGTTGGCCTCGACCGCCACACGTCGCAAAAACGGCTCCTCTGTGTCGTTTTTCCAACGACGACCGATGAGATGCAAGCGGCGTCTCTTCGCATCCGTTCCTCGGTACCCTCCCCCCCTCTCGCGTCTTTCTTCCCTGCCTCTCTCGCTCTCCGACTTGAACGTCATATCTCTTTTCCCACCTCCCATTTCCACTGCTCTATTTTTTTTTTACCACGACGGAGAAGTTGATAAATGACGCAAATAGGCAAAACAAGGCGAGCGCAACGCGCGGGAGGAGGCGCGACGACGGAGGACGCGGAAGAAAAATCGCGAGGCGGTTAGCCGCGAGTGAAAATTCGCTCGCGAAAGTAGCACACGCTTGCCTATTCGCGGCGAATTTCTATCAGGCCGGCGAGTTACCTCGAGCCGTCCGACGACGCAAAGCGGATAATCTGTCTTGCATAATTACCACATAATTACGTACGGTTGGATATTACGTACCGAATGTAGACTCGGATTAAACGTCCCCCCTCGGGTGTCACCGCGCCACTGTCGCCGGCACCTTTTAGTCCCGCTTCTAATTTGAACCTCGACGAGAGGGTTAAATTCGCTGCGACGTGTATGTAATTTGCAGGACGCCGAGCGCGACGAAATTGCAAATTAGACGAATCAAGTTTTCGGACTTTTCGGTCCCGGGGAGAAAAAGAGAAAGAGAGAGAATACCCGCGTTGGTATATCAGCGCGGTTCGCAATCGTGATGCGCGATAATGCTTTATCATCGTGCGAGCGCGTGTTCGTCATCTCCCCGTTCCCAGTAATCGCGTTAACGTACATAGCTTGGTCTCGAGCGGATAAGTTTAAAGTTCCGCGCTGTCCTTGGAAGAAGAACCGGAGAATACTCCAGAGCAAAGATTCTTTCGTCTGGAATAAGAATGAGACTTTCTGTCGAGATTTCCCGACTCTTTCATGAGTTATCGCTCCGCGTGCTCCATGAGATTGTGAGCTTCTTCTGTAACTTCGCCAACAGTATCAACGCAAATTTAATCGTATCCAATAAGAGATATCCTGGCTTACCTGAGTACTGAAATTAAGAGAGAGAGAGAGAAAGTCGGACGGAAAGTAGGAAAGAGGGCTAACGCGATCACATGGAACTAACAGCAAATACTAACGGTAGACTAAATTTAATTTCTCCAGTTTATTAACGGGGGGCAAAAACGCTCGTCAACTTACAGGTGCGAAATTATAATTTTAATTCGACTTGCGGCGACTGTGTGCGCGTATTTAGCACATCCTCACGACTCGGCATGTGACAAGTATCGAGTTACCCGAAACCTTAACTAGCTGTAACAAGTTAAGGACGTAATTGAATCGCATTGCCGCGCGAGGTGCGACGATGACGATCGTGTCGGGCAAACAGATTCGAGATAAAACGATACGTTATGTCGATCGCGTGAACGACCGATCGGCCTGGCCGGCCCGGCCCGGCCGGCCGGCCGGCGACGGCGTCGTTTGTCATTGTTTGCGATCAATCTTCGTCGTCACGCCGTGCGCCGGGAGAAAAATTCACCACGGACGGAGAGGGATTATTAGCCCGCCGTAACCGTAACTGCAACCTCGTTATCCGGTGAGCTAATCAAATCAAGGCGCGCGCGGATCCAATTGAAAGTGCCGCAAAGCCGGAGAAACGTCACGCGAACCCACGACGTAAACACTGATGGACTGCTCGCTTGGACTCTGATAAGTCTGCGAAACTCTTAACCCGGTTCTCGTCAGCGTTGCTTAAGTAAAATTTATTAGTTTCGCGGTCCGAAGAAATTCCTCGTTACGCCAGATAAGAAAAAACTTGGGAACGTATTTGTTTCCGGCTGTAGCTCGCGCTCGCTGCGATTCTCTCCGCTCGAACGGGCGCACTATTGTGTTTTCACAAATGAAATATTGGTGCGAGTAAAATTAATAATCGAGATTACACCCCGAAGAAATTTCCTATAGCGGCGCATCAGATAAAAGATGAAACGGAAGATTAGAACGTATATTTCTGTATTGCCCTCTTAACTCGTACTACGTATCGATTTAAAACTAGAATAGAATTTTTAAACGCTTTATAAACAAATCTAGAACATTTATTTATTTGTATACTTAATTCTTATTTAGGTATCCGATATAAATGAGAATTAAAATAGTTTGTGGAAATATAACGTGGAACGCATAAAGGAGCACATTGAGTTATTTTCTAAAGATTGCAGTTGCTTATAATTATTTTAAAGTTAATTTCTGCAACTTCGCAATAAAAGCAATTTTCTCTTTTCAACGGTAAAGAAATATATGTAAGTTATGATTTTCAATGCATGTGCGGGAGGTGCAGTCACGGAATTTTCTAAAGAAAACGTTTTGCTGATTTTTCGACGGAAATCTGGAAAAATGTCAATGCCACTTCCCGAGAAAGGCATTTCATACTTACAGACCCGCGTCGAATTGTGAAGCTCATGCAAGTTCGAAGCACTGGTACGGGGAAATAGCGCACATGAATTCTTTTTCTCGCAACAACGCGCAGCACGCTCGACTTGATCATTGAAATCGAATTAGCCAAATTTCGTAGCCGCGTCGTGTACGAGACGTCGTGTTTCGTTTGATGGCGAGTGGAATTTCGGGCGAAACTACCGCAACGGCGTCGAGAGTACGCAAAGCCGAGAGGTCGCGTGACGCAAAGGGCAGGAAAAAAAAAAGGATGTCAAACGGTCTTCTTCATGTAAGTTGCGACGTGAGCTTCTCGCGCGCTAAAATTCGACACTCGTCGTCGCTTTAAACTCTTGAAACTGTATACTGCGCGCCCGGCGAGCTTAACCAAACCGACCTCTCGCCGCAGCGCACCCGAATTCGTGCTCAATACTAAATATTTTCCTACTCCCCGACCGCCGATTACGCAACTATTTTACTGCCGCGCGTTTAATTGCTCTTGTCCACTATTCGTGTCAAGTGCGGTGTGTTTTACCCGCATAGAACAAACTGTAGGTACCAAATACCGTACGAAATACATGGCAAAGTAAAGCGGAAATTCTGCCATATCATGTTTGAATATCTGCCAGAACTCATTCGCAAAGTGATCTGTTGCGTTTCACGTTTGCGGGAACTTTGTTACAATCGCGCGCGCGCGCGCGCGCTCTCCTTTGCGATTAAACGCAGAAACGAGTGAATGCGCGGGCAAGGAGGATTAACGTTTACGTGCTCAAACGAGACTTTGCGCACAGCGACGACACAAAGAAGCAGGTTCGCGACAACGCGAACGCGGACGGGGAATCCAAAAACCCGCATGCAAGCGCCATTTAAAACGACCGTGGCGAAAATCGCGAGAACTTTTTCGAGTCGTTAACGAGCGCGCGCGCGCGCGCCCCGGAGCTTGTCGGAGACGATGAAAATAAATACGAGTGGACGGAACTCTAAGAGCGAGGCGGGCGGTCGGGCGGGCGCGAAGCTTCCCTTCGCGACAAAGAAAGCCGGGTGAAATACTATTTTTCGCGCGTACTCACTCATCGCGCTGACCCACATTTCCCGCGGGGGCGAGCGGAGCCGAGCCGCCGCGCCGAGCTTTTCCCGGGCGCGCGCGAGATGCGGCCGCGATAAATCGAAAGTTTATAAAAATCGCGTCACGCGATCGCCGCGTAAATACCGGGGCGGCTTACTTTACCAACTCCACAGAGATTACAGGCGTACGAGATTACCTGTAAGCGAGCGGGAAACGCGTGTCTGATCGCGCGCGATCGCGCGACTCTGCGGCCGTTCGCCCGGAACGCTGGAAAGCCGGAATTTCCCCCTCGCGGAAAGCACTCGTGCACTCGCCCGTGCAAAATGACATTCTCCGAGCGGCATGGAAATCGTAACTCTTCGCCGACGGATACGCTCGCCGGAGCGATCGGGCTCGATCGAACAACGGGATACAAAGCCGGGTGGACTTTTATTGCTGGTCGAACGCGGTATGACAGTATGTCGCTCGTCAGACGAGTGGATATCACGAGCCGAGTTTGATCCAACGCCGACGTTACGGAACGTTAGATTAATGTGCTGCGAGATTAAGGGATATCGTTAGGATGAATATTAACGTCGTGATTAAAGACCCTCTTACCAATTTTATAGCTCACATAAATTTATACCTACGTAAATGTGTACTTATTTATTGCATAAAGCGTATCTGGGAACACAAAACAAGTAAATTTGTATAAAAATAAAATCTCCATCAAGAGAAATTTAATTTTCTCGATGCTTAATTAGAATTTCTTCCAAGTATCACTTATCTAGTTTTCGTTCTCAGCGCCTCACGTAGTCGGGTTAATTTAAAACCTAGCTTGTTTCGTGACGCGTGCACATAGGTCAGAACCGGTAACTCCTATCTGAGTAGGTATCAAAAGTAGAGCACTCACTCAAGATATGACAAATATATTTCTCTAAAGAGAGAAGTGGAGAAAAAAATAGTTTAATTTTCATTTTGTAAAAATTAAAAAGATGTAATCGTTCAATTAAAATAATCCAATTCCTCTGTTTGTCTCTTTATATGTACCGCCCTAATATTCTAATTTGATCAATTAATAAGTAAAGCTCGGCGAATGTTGAAGGACACAAATATTTAGCTGTTAAAACATCGAGATCAAAAGAGCGCGATGGATCAAGAAGAAGAAGAAGAGTAAAAGGCGAAAGACGAGAAAGGAGCAGACGGGCCATCGATACACGCACGTTCGCTAGGAAAAGCGTACCATAAAGACGTTTACACCGTCGTGATTCACTTTAAAGAGGCCGTCGTGTTGCCCCCGACATATATCGCGTATCAGCCACCATTGGTCGCACCGGAGCAAGGATCGCCGTTACGTGAATCTCAAAGTGCGAGCAGCGGCATAAAATAAAACAAACATCTGTTTGATCGGCACGATCGATATCCTGTTTGCCTTGAGAATTTACCGGTGAAAGCGCAGATTCGAAGGAATTCTATCGCGAAGAAATACGATCTCGGCATATTGATGACACGCACTGTGTATTACAAGACGGAAAAACCGAATATTTCATGCGAACGGGAGATAGAGAGACGTATACACAGGCGCTATTTATGCGAACGATATAAATAACGCGCTTGAATTTTTTATTGTACTTGCACGCGAAATTCCGCTTCGTTCGATACGTAACGCGAAATACGTTCGCGTCGCGCGATGAATATTATCGCGAGAGGACCGAGTTGCGGGAGTTGAAGCACCCCAGGCACATTCCAAGTATATATTGGAGATCCAACTTTGGCTTCGCGAGCAGGTAAAGGGAAAAGAGCGAACCTACTTACAGGAAGAAAAATATTATTTCTGCTCCTCAATAAAATTTTTTCCCTACTTTTTATACACGCGAGATTGTCGACGAGGAGTACAGCGGTGCAAAGTACTCGCCACTGTTTGCAATTATATCAGTAAAGCTTAAACTCGAAAGATTGAATAAATTATACCGACGCTGAATTAATTTCATACAACGCATGTGAGCAATTATGCAACGCAAAAGAAATGCGCCAAACTGATGAAATATCGTCCGTCTCTCTTTCTCTCTCTCTCTCTCTCTCTCTCGTAAATTTCAAAATAAAAAGATTAAGCCGAGAAAATTCATCGCGTAAAGAATATCGATGCAGCGAGAGATGATATGTCACGTACTCAGCTCCATTCCTTCCTTTGGAATTTCGGCACAAACCGAAAGAAAAAAGGGAAGAAGGTCATAAAGTTTTATCGAACGAATAATC
>VBVQ01004127.1:0-15903 GCA_011636635.1 Tetramorium simillimum
GTGGAGGGAGGGAGGGACGACGGGCCTTTGGCGAAGCGGCTCTCCAAGGATACAGTTTGATAACGTCCGTGTCCATGCGTCGCTTGCCGGCGCTGGGGGACGACATATTTATCGGTGCTGCTCGATCGTCGGCGGTGCTGAGTTCGGCAGGGGCCCTTCCTCGCCCCGCGGCGCTCCTGGTAGCGTCCTCCACCACTACCTCTTCCACCACCTCCTCCACCCGCTGCGCGTGGATCAGCTGAGCCCGACAGGCACTCCGTCGTGCCCCGGGAGGGCCCTCTGGACAAGCGCCCCGTCGACTACCCTCCTCGCGCGTCCAGGGGAACGATCGCGGACTCCTCGCGCTTCGTGCTCCGGCACTCTGGCGACGCGCACTTCTGTCCCCGACGATAACGTAAAGCGGAGCGTTATATTCAGCGCACTGAGCGGCCGAGAAGGAGCGAGAGAGAGAGCGAGCGAGCGTCGGAAAAGGGGAGGGGGCAGCGCACGGGCACGGGACAGAGAGAAAGACAGAGACAGAGACGCACACACACACACACACACGGACGTCGCGCGACGGAGGGAAGAGAACAGAAAAAAAAAAGAAAACAATAATGACGACACGCTCGCGAACGCGACGATCGACCAGTCGATCGACCGGATCTCTTACGATGCTCTCGCCCTACCGAAGGGCGAGTTTACGCGTTCGCGAAATTTCGCTGACGATTCGACGCGGGACGAACGCGACGTGGAGTAATCCCGCCGCGAGGTGAAAACTGCGTTGGTTCGTCCGTACGTTTGTTCGCGCTGCACTGCGCTGCGCTGCGTTCGTCTTTCTTTCTTCCTTTCTTCGTTTCCCTCCTCCACGAAGCGCGTTGTGAGCGTCGCGTGTGCGTCCCTCTCTCTCTCTCGCTCTCTGTATGTGTGTACAAGCGACCCGTGCGTCTGTCTCTCTCTCGCTCTTTCCCCCTCGCTCGCTCTCTGCCCGCGGAAGAAAAAAGCTCAACTACTACCAAGAGACAAGAGGGATCGTCCACCTCGTCCTCCCGCTGCTCCAGGGGGGTCACCTCCACCACCTCCTCCTCCTCCTCGACGTCGGGGCCTCCCTTCTCGACCAGGCCAAGGAAGCCACGGGGAGGCTAGAGAATCATTTCGTCGACGTCGATGACGATGACGAGACCGTCGCGCACGTCGATCGTCGTCGTTTCTCTCACTCGCGGCCGCGCTTTCTCCCTCTTTCCTTCGTCGCCCTTTTCCTTTCCTCGCTCGCGTGCGCGTACACACACGGGAAAAAAAACCCCGTCCCCGTCCTCCTGCCAGAGAGAGAGCCTAACGCCAACCGCCGTCGTGTAAACGCCTGTTCCTTCTCCCTCTCGCGCGCGCGCGCTCCCTCGCTCTCGCTCTCTCTCACTCGCTCGTGCAACCCGCGACCTGTCAATCCACGATCTTCGCCACCATCTGATTGCGTTCTCGTCGCTTGCACACTGGACTCTCCTGGCCCGACCGACGCTGCTGCCTCCGACGAGCGACGACAGCGGCGCTCGGCGCGTGCGCACCGGCCTCTCTCGCGTGAAGCTGGCCGCGAGCCGCGGAGCTAACGCGCCCGCCATTTCCCATCGCGAGCACGCGGCGGTAATTTCAACGGCTAATGCAGCCATTTCTATCAATGCAGATTAACTTTAATCTCGGTTTAACTTACCTTGTGTCTTTTTCCAATTCTTGGAATTAGAAAAAGCTAAAAAGTAAGTTAAATTGAGATTAAGTTAATCGACATCCGTAGAAACATGCATAAGATTCGATGAAAAAAAATTCTGGTAAAAAACGGACGAATCAGAAAATCTTGTAGGATTAATCAAATATTCTGGTTATTATAATAAGACTCAATATTTTATAACTTATAATAACCATAATTCCTATTATAATAATCAAAATATTTTATCAATCCTTATACAAGATTTTTCTGATTCGTCCGTTTTTAATCAGAATTTTTTTTAGTATTCTGCGACTTACTTTAACCGAAGTTTAATTAACGATATCTAATAGTAAAGTTTCATATAAAACGAAATAAAACTTCTTCTGTTGGATATTGTTAGTTAAACTTGGATTAAAATATATTGTGGAATCGAGCCTAATTTGTAATACTTTTCGATAATTCGTAATAATTCGCACGATTTGAATACCGATCGTTTGAACACGCTTATCCCATTAGATTCGCCGTTGCGTCGCGCAAAATGCAGAAGTGGCTACAACAAATCCGTTTATTTAAAAAGTGTATAAAAATTATCAAATCATATAAAAGTGTTGCGAATGTAAGGCGGTGCATGGTATAGTGATACGTCGGGATTTACTTATAAGTACAATTGCTTTCGGTACAATATGTTTCTTTTACATAACGACGAAACGGTGTGAACTACTATAGAAATCATCAAAAGGTCCTGGACTAATTCGTGAGTCGCTGGTCGATTAATAATTTGAACTGATTACTTATAAAGGTAAAAGAATCTTGTATAAATTCGCTTGTGTGTGTCTTTTTAAGTTTAAAGACATTATTACGCTACATTATCTAATTAATATGCACTAGCATGAAATCGACATACGGAGAGAAAAAACTCTATATTGCATCTTATGAAATGCTACTTTACTTATAGTCAGCGCCTATAGTAAGTACTACATTATTAAGTATCTCGATATTACGTTTAATACATATACAATCATCTGTAAAATGTTATCAAACAATTCTTGATCTAATTTCAAATAAGATTCGTGCAAACTACGCCTTGTATTCATAGCGTGTTTAAAGTGAAGGACTTATATTAATACTTTGTATATGTAACAATGTATATGTATCTAATGAAAAACTGACTACTAAATGGCAGACCTAAGTAAATTGGCACATACTTTCCGCAAAATTTGTTACTTTCAAGATGCCACAATAAAATATAATTACTGGCTCTTAATACTTTCAATCATGATCGAATACATTGTATTACAAATGATAGATGAATGCCCAATAATGATATGTATAATATAATAAGATATCATAGGAGGCTTTTTTATATAATTCAAATTGGGAAGTAAAAACTACGTTTTTCGCTTCACGCATCTTATACGCTTAATATATGACAAGTGAATAGGAGAAATATGTGCTTTATGAATTCCTAATATAAATTTATCTAAATCTACTTATTACGTTGCTGATTACGTTGCAACAAATCACTTATGTAAACATATTTAATGTTTATAACATCTTGTAAGATTGGAATGCTATCGACAAATTTTCAATGTCGATTTAAGAATACTTAATTGTTCAAGTGTGCAGTACTTACAGTTCTTACATTAATAAACGAATCACATGTTAATATAAAAAAATGATTAGATTAATGCAGGAATACTATCTATGAGATTACTATAAGCATATAATACTGAAAAATGTTCTAAAAATCTTATATGTAAAAATATGCCAAGGAAAAATTCTTTAACTTTTCCTATTAACATGAAAATTTCATCGATTAGCAGTTAAAAATATGCCTTATCTATTAATAGCTTTGTAGAAATGAATTCTATATGTAGTACGGTAATACATTCATATAATACTGTGTAAATTCTATCTCAATTACGGATTAGCAGCTGTTTACTACATAAAGTCATTTCATCTCATTCGCATAAAACATTTGATTCGGAAATGTTTGATTATCATTTATGCAATATTTTCCTGAATTTAAATATGTAAAAAATGTAAAAAATATTTATATAACAATATTTTCATTTTAAAGATCTTCCATTAAAATAATATTATGTTTGTTTTTATTCTAATATTTCTTCTTGCTTAATTCTTTTAAGTACGTTTAACTATTATATATCACTTGTATTTGAATCTACACATATATATTTATTACGTGCTAAATTTTTGTAAATGGTATAAAAAACATATCTTATCAAATCCACTCCAAAATTTGTGCCATTCCAAAATTTATAACAATGAATATAGAGATGAAATGACTTGTATATTTTCTTACTATAGATCATATAATATTATAAATATGTATATAAAAACATACGAAAAAATGTTGGAAGCAATAAATAATCAAATTTGGCATATAAAATTGTGTATAGGAGTATTATCAGTCATTGCGTCCTAATAAATAGTGAAAAATCTAAGTACAAATCTACTTACACAAGTTCTACTTATAGCAATTAAGTACATTAAGTATTAAGTAGAATTTGTCGTGTTGCCCGATTTCTTACAAAATGTACACAAATAGACATATGTACTTTACTCTACTGCTGTTTTTCGTGCAAATGCAGTCAGGGACAGCATCTCATTCGGATCCGTTGGCAAGGGAGAAAATTCTATTTCTTCACTAATACTATTCTCTGAAAGTTAAAATAGCATGTGTTATTGCATAAGTATATCAACAGAATTTAAGATCTAACATCAATACATGTGATATATAACAAAAATCTCAAATGTATATTTTTACCTGATGGCTCAATTGGCCATTGCTTATGGGAAGGCGCGTAAAGACATAATAATGCAATAATGTAAATATTCCACATTCCATATACTCCAGTGAAAAAGGCAGAAGTCATTTCCAATTGTAAATCTTCGTCCCATTTCCACTGGCCTTCTGCAACCTGTTCCAAATACATATATAATTAATACAATTAATTATATAATATTAAAACGCATTGATTTCTTACCTGTCCAAGTATAAAACCAATAACAGTTAATGACGCGCATAATAACGTGGCGATCATTAAGAATTTGAAACGATATATGACACCCTCATAATGTAGACGTCGTGCCGAACTCATGCTAGGTAAAACGGCTCTCTTCGCACTAATATTCATAAACACTTTCCATATCATATATGCCAAAAATAACAGATATATTCCGGCTGATATGCCAGCCAAGATGATGAAAGACAACTATTATTTGATTAAGGAAATTAGTCTAGAAAATTATTTGAAAATTCTTTTAATTTTTTTTTAAATATAACAGACAAATTTGAAAAGGATACTGCCAATTTCGTGCCAAGATCAGTGACCCAAATTGAGTAGAACGGGTTTCTCAGTTGTACACCACGCTCGCACATATCGAATACAAACAGTGACAGACAACCTGTTCCTACTGCAGAAAGGTGCCGCCAGTAACATTTTAATGAATTGCTTTGATCACCCTCCTAAAATGTACATTATCAAATTCAATATTTTCCAACGTTAAGAAAATTAAGACTTGTAATATAGAAAAAAATTTACCTGAATCTAAGGAAATCCAAGATACATACGCAAACAAAAAAAATACAAGTTATTAGTAATATAATGATTAGAGCAATTTAAAATAACAAAAACTCAATTTTCTTACCATCAAGTGTTCACCAGCAAACACAAGCCAGAATGATAATAATGTTGCATAAAATACTCCTTGTCGAATATCACCCAGCAGAAGCATAAATGGCATGTCATAAGCAAGTGTTAAATATTCCAATGGCACTGAAAATGATGATAACGATTTATAGTATACGTAAACAGAAAAAACTTGAAAAATTATAAATCAAATATAGAATTAAATTAACATACGATTTAAAAATGTCAAAGCAGACCCCAAGGCTAAGAGCATATACTCCAAAAGAGCTGGCGATCTGGATAACATATATACTCTTCTCCAATACCAAGTCAAAACACCTAGCACCACTGGGAAGTAAATGGTCTTTAGACTCACCCACACCTTCGTGAATCCGCCATTTTGATTAATAGCCTAATATCACAAATATATTGTATTAAATAATAATTTTTTAAGCAAAATTTATCATTTAAAACATTAAAATAAAAATATCACTTTCAGATACTTACGGTAAGCCATAAATCAACAATATGCCCCAATCCTTGATTCTTATCAGAGCCAGAAGGAAGACGAATATTCAACAGATAATAATCATGGTACAAAGATCCTAATTCAAACAGCGGCATCACGCTACAGTTGTAATTATAGTGCTCTAATGGCTGGAATAAGTTAAACATTTATAAATTTGTATTTATATAATACAAGCAAAAAAAACAAATATTCACTAATAATGTTATATAAAAGTATCTACCTTATCTATGCTGCAATCCAAAATTCTCTCCACAATAGAAGAAGCATATGGTTTCCATGCATTATCTGGATCTCCCTTATTTCGGTATGCTAGTCGTGCGTCCAATGTAATTTTCGTTCTGGGAGCTACAGAGAAACATTTTGTTAGAATCATAATTAATAAAAGTCTATTAACAGTAATAAATACATTACCGATTTCAATTTGATTGGTATAAGATATATCCACTTGTAAAACACCTATCAAATTTTGCTGCCATCTGGAATAATCAAGCTGCATGCCGTTTCGAGGCACAGGCATCTAGAAAAAAGAAATTTATTAAATCTTTCTAGTCCAAAACTTCTATGTATAATTACTAGTTGTATATAATTTTGTAAATTATACCTGAAATGTGTATACAACTTCATAAGCCTGTTGTTGAGTGTCCAAACTAAAGTAATGCATGTCAACACGGTTACAGGCACCTTCTCCTCTTGAATAAAACCATGTATTTTCATCATAAGTCCCGTTAACACTAATGACTTTGCACAGTGTACCAAGAATGTTCTGACTGCTGGCAGGTGTAGGTGCTAAAAACACATGTATTATACAATTTTTATTATTTATTATGTTTTAATCTTTATTTATTTCACTCTTTCAGTTTAATATATATATTATATAGCTATGTAATTCTGATTTTTTAAACAGTTTATTTTGCACAGCACATAAAATTATGAACAGAATTCTGTTCAAATATATGAATAATTAACTAAGGACTCTCGATAATAAAATTAACAAGCAAAAAGGAATTCCATTCTAAATTCTGACAAGAATTGTATATCGTCTAAAGCGATCTTAAAATCTACTCCTAAAGATTTAACAGATTAAAATGCAAGCAAGAAATAAAATAGAATTCAATTGAGAAAGATTTTAATTAAACATATACAATCTCAAAATTGACTAAAACCATTATAACGACTCTATTACGAATTCTTTGTATATCTTTGTATATTTTTTACTCCCACACTCCACAGAAAAATATACACTACCCACGAAATATTTTTCTATGTGTATATAACAAAATGTAGAATAAAGAGAGCAAGATATACATTTATAACGTATTTATATGCACACTATACATTTAGTTGTTATTATGTGAACGACGCGAACGTATCCGAGGACGCAAAATCCACGTGCTCGACGCTCTCCGACTCACCGATTAAGCCGCCTATGAGGAAGCAGACTATTTGCGCGATTATCAGAAGCACCACCAGCACGGAGAGCTTCTTGCCGCTGAGATTCTCGATTATTGTGCCCTGCATCTTGCTTGGCGTTCACGCACGGCTCTCCGCTATCGCGACTTTCGCGGCGACGTCCGAGGGGGAATCTCCGACTCCGACGCCGAGACGCACCCGCCGAGCGAACGGACGAGCGGGGACACGGACACGGACGACAATAGGCTCCCTTCACGATCCGAGCCGGGAAAATGGTCTGTCAAAATGGAAGCCAGCGATGGGGAACTCGCGGCGGCATTCGCGAAATTTCGAATTTCGAGACGTATCGAGCTCTCGCGCCTGCCCGCGGCGTCGCCGCCGACGCGACGTATCGATCCCTCGGCGAGTGGCCGCCGCCGCCGCCGCCGCCGCGCGCGCGAGACACCCCGCTGCCGCTCCGTTTAACGTGAAATGGTAGAAACAGGGAGAGAAGAGAGTGGCCGCTCGCGTTCGCTCCTATGCCGGACGACGCCGGACTCGCACGTGTGACTCGCGTCAACGATGCTGTCTGCGACGATCGCGTCTGACGTTCTGAATGAACGCCGCGGTTGCACGGGGACGACGGGCTGAACTCTTCGTTAAATACTTCCCGTTAGATTAATTTTAGGTTAAACATGGTAAGGGTGCTGCCAGTCGCATACTGTGGATGTATTTGAATGCATTTTGTTTCTACGCCGGTTCGTTTCCACACTGAATTCTACATGTGTGTTTTTTTTTTGTTTCACAACGGATACACGATCCTCGCGAGGTTTTTCAGAAGCCGGGAATGCAAGACTTGAATGTTACGAACGCAGAGCAGAATCGAGCCTATATGGTAGTAGCGCGATCTTGCTTGTGTGCGCTGATTTGGATTTGTTATGTGTTTCATTGTATCTTCATGTGTTACCCTGAAATGTCTTAGAAAATATATACTCGTCTTTTCTAGTTTAATATCTTGTATTTCTGTTCTCGTATAATTTTTCTAATATGCATTTCCTTTATTTAAGTTTTCTCCATTATATGATTCTTATGTTACTCAGATTTTAATACGGAAATGTATATTTCTTATGTAATATCATATGGATTTTCCTTATAATTTTCTAACATCTATGTAATTTTTTCATATTTCTCACATAATTTTTTTATTACTCAGATTCTAATATGTACACAAATATGTATTTCTCATATAACATCATATGTACCTCTCCTCACATAATATTTTTTACACATATTCTATATGTAATTTTCCTTATTTCTCATATAATCTTTTTATTACTCGAATTTTAATAAAAATATATGTACTTCCATTTTATCATAAAGGATCACCGTATATCTGTTATATAGTTTTCCTCTATTTCTCATTATATCCTTTCGTCTCATATAACTTTTCTCATATATTTTTTACTGTTAGATAGGAACTTTAGATTACATTAGTCGTGAAATACATGCATGTGATGTAAACAAAATTTTCAGAGCAAAATCCTGAGTGGCATACGAGTTGGAGAACTTGTATTGGCATACTTGGAGAAATCCTTTTCTTTAACACATTGGCAGGCTGCATTTTTGGATTGCAACCAGAATAATTGGCATGATAGAAAGAGATTATATTTAGTTTTTTTTGTAAGTTACATTCTTATTAAATTTTCTTTTTTATCCTCCGATGTATTGAATATACACTTATTTTGAATGCAGAAAATGTGGAATGTAGCACAGATGAAAAGAAAGACATTCTTTTTTTTATACCTTTTTATATTTTCTGCAAAAGATAGATGTATCTTTCTAAAACTTCGAAAAATAATAAACATTTAAAGAAAGAAATAGAGCGGGAAGAGATTGCCTATAAATTTTCCCAAATTATCTTCCCAAATTTTACTTGAAATTCTTTCAAGCAATTTTTCATTGAAGACAAAAACATGTTATCTTTACGAGTAAAATTTATTTAAAGTTCCCGTAAATTAAAAAGTCCTATTCTTGCCTACGAACCCTAACAATAATATATTCGAAAAATTAATTTTTATAAATAAAACATTAAGAATATCTCAATGTATTGGAAATCTCTATATTTTCCGAACATTTTCCAAATTCTATTCGTGTGCTGTTAGGGAACTAAGTTTACTTCATAATCAAAGTTAAATTTAAAGACATTTACATTACATTCTTTAATTTTATCCCTTTAATAATATCGTACGCATACATTGCTATTGTTGAGTAACAACAACACACGAAAATATTTGTTCATCGCGTAAGAAATTCACGATTAAACTAATCGCGTGAAGGTTTCGCGGGGGAGCGCCTTTTTAAGAAGGCGGCGGGAAAAAGAGCCGTACCGACCGTTCCCGAACGCGTCCGATCGCGAGCCAGAGATCGAGTCGCGACTCGCGAGGGCGTCCGACTCCGGCGGTGCCGTATCCCCGTTGATCGCGGATCGGGGTTAGGGAGTGACGTAAGCGGAGGAAACAAACAGCCCACGGCTGTGGTCGTTCTGTCCGAGGAGAGGCTGGCTGATCCGTAAATGTCAAAGGATTCGTAACGCGAGTACCCGTTCTTGGACCGTGAGCGTCTCTCTCGCGTAGGCGTGGAAATGGTCTGAGGAGAGGCGCCGAGAGAGAGAGTGTGTGTCTCGTCTCGCGGCCGACACCACCCGTCACGAAAGATGTTGGGTGACGTAGCGATGGACGCGAACGGGAACGGCAAGCGCGATCCTCTCCACGGGGGTCCCGTCTACTTCCATCGGCGCGCGGCCAGCAACGACGTGAGTCGAACGACCACCCTCGGAAAAGCACTCGGTGCTCGAAATTTGCGTACCGTGGAAGCGCCGACGGTGCACCAGTTTAGCGATCCTAACCTATCCCTCGCCAGCATCCATAAACTCCAGCCGTGACTTCATGATCGAGCTCAAATAAAGCTCCCTTTAGATGACCTATCATTATATTTTAGTAGCGTCAGATTTTAGGGTAGAATTGTTAATTTTCTATGCTATATAGTGCTATGCTAGTTTTTATATATTTCAACATATTCTGTATATTTTGATTTTTTAATATTTTTATTATACAGTAGATAAAATTGTGAATTCTATCTCGAATTCTAGCACGAATTATTAAATCTTTAAAAAAGATTTTCAATCTGATGATAAATTATGAATCATCCAAACTAGGCTTTAGAGTAGAATTCTATTTATAATTCTATATGCTTTATATTTTGATATACATTTTATATCTATATATTTTTTAATCATAATTTTTTTAATTCTTTAATTTTTTTCTTAAAATGTTTTTCTTGTATTACGAGTCAAAAGTTAAATAGTATTTTAACCTAAATTGCGACAAATCATTTAAAACTTAAAAAAACGAGCATTCACGAAGCAATACTTCATCTTTAATTTAATTTGATTTAAAACAAATAAATAATCGACAATATTTATGGATATTTGAAAAGTCTTGAAAAAAAGTGGTTTTATATTTAATTAGAAGTAATTTGATATAATATTAGATAATATTCATGTTTAACGGAAATAAAAATTGTACAAAATTTTGGTACTCAATTCGCTTAATATCATTTTCAAACTATTTAACATAAATCGTTCTATTATTTCAGGAAAGCAGCAGAACTACAGATCTGGAGTTTGTTTACGACGATACTGATATACACGCTAATGAAATCGCCGAGTTGTATAGCTATACAGAACAATATGAATTGCAGCTTAATCTTAAGGTAAAATTCTGTTTGCTAAGTGCAAAAGCGAATTGTGTAACTTTTTATTTAAAAAATTTCAGGCATTTGAGGATCAGATGGAATGGTACAAGTTACGACCGTGGTGGCAAAACTTGACAAGACCGCAACAGAGATCGGTAATCTACAAATTACTGGATCAACTGGAAGTTTCAAATAAACAACTCAGGATGAAAGCGGCGCGTTGTATTCTTTATTTAGCTCAGGGTTGTTGGGCTGAGGTACAGTCTGACAAGGAACAACAAGACTGGACTAGAACAAACGTAATGTTACTCTATGAAGCTGGCATTTTTCCAGCATTTGTTGAACTGCTAAACATTGAGATTGAGTAGGTAGTTTCTTCATATATGTGTATTATAATAGTTGAATTTAGGTTAAATTTAAATTGAATAATTTTGTAGAAATAGCACAACTGCTACCTCAGCGATGAGAAAGCTAGCAGTTAGCCTTGCTGATTCGATAGACTTAAGAGTCATTCTGTCCGTTTTGTACATTATAACAGAAGTTATGAGAGAGGAATTAAAAAATATCGAGCACAGTGAATATAGAGACAATGTTGAAGGTTTTAAAGAAGATCTTGGTACGTTACTCTTTATGCAGCGCATGTTAATGAACGCTATGTTAAAAAGAAAAATTTAATTTTTCTAAAATGATTATTTCCTTCGCAGTAAATCCATATGGAGAAGAAATACTGATTGTTAAACTTCTCGGCATGGTGACGTGTTTCTGTAGCGGCTCAGCGCCACATTTTCCTATGAAAAAGGTTCTCTTGCTTCTGTGGAAGTTGATTCTAGTCTGTCTTGGCGGCATCGATGCACTCAGAGATTTGAAGAAGATATACCGGGAAGAGGCAGGGCTCGATACGCAACAAGAAGACACTATCGAAGTCGCTAGGACTATGAGAGCTAGCTCTCCGCCTATGAGTGCGGCAGATTTGTTGGAAACGCAAAATCAGAAAAGGAATAATCGACCTTTTCGACGGGTAAGTAATCGATTTTAAGTTTATTCTATATAATTGTTGTTTTCACACATGTTAATTATTAAACATTTTTCAGAGTTTGATGAAACAAAGCTCATTAGATGATCCAGGTTTAGGTATGGAATATGAAGGAGGAGAACCTCCAAACAGTACTGCAGCAAATGAAGGAGATGGTGAACTGATTGTATTTCTGGGTCCTGGTGGACCTGGTGGCTGGAATCAAACGTATTACGAAGATCAGACTAATCAAGCGCAATTAAGGCCAGGCACTCCACAGCTTATGAAGGGAAAAGGTAATGTCTTTTTTTAATTTTTTTCTCTATAATTTTTATATCCAAATATTAATATTTAATCTCTTGTTTATCAGGTTTACCATGGACGCCCAAAGTAAGGCAAAAGGACGTCGACACCTTCCTTGAAATTGCCAGAATGAAATTTGTGGGTTATAAACTACAAGGAGATCGAGAGAGTTTAGCTGGTTTACCACAACCAATTCATGAAGGCGTTACTACCCTTAAAAAAGTATTATTTATTTGTTGGCTTACGACAGGTTTATTGCTTAATCTATTATTGTAATATCTAATCTCATAATATATTTTAGCATATGTACACATCTCTAGCGGAAATTCAGATAAGAAAGGAAGAAGAGATAGGAAGAAACCCAATGAGTACTCTAGAACCACCGCTTCGTCAAACGCCAACAGAAATTCTTTATCAAGCTATATTACCAAATTTGCCACAATATATGATTGCTTTATTGAAAATACTACTTGCTGCTGCACCGACGAGCAAGGCTAAAACGGACAGCATTAATATATTGGCTGATGTGTTGCCGGAGGAGATGCCGTGAGTATGATAGATGAATAATGATAGATGCAACATATCAGTGTACATAAAATCTTGGGAATAAGAAAAATATCAAATATAATTGATTAGTTACATTCGATTTTTTTTTAATGGACAGATTACAGCTGTCAAATATAAATATGAATATATATTTTATTTGTGTTATAATTTTGTTTAATTTATAATACACTTTTAGAATGACGGTGCTGCAATCCATGAAATTAGGAATCGATGTTAACCGACATAAGGAGATTATTGTTAAAGCCGTTTCTGCAATTTTATTACTGTTGCTCAAGCATTTCAAACTGAATCACGTATACCAATTCGAATTTATGTCACAGCATTTAGTATTTGCCAATTGCATACCTCTTGTATTGAAGTTTTTAAATCAGAACATAATAGCATACATTGAAGCGAAGAATATGTAAGTATGGATGTGTAAAAATGTGATTGTGATTTAAGTTTCTAAATGTGTGTCGTAATATGTAATCGATAATTTGTATCACAACAGTATTCCTATTTTGGACTTTCCCATGTGTGTCATTGGCGATCAGCCGGAATTGACTACGGAAAGTCTCGAAATTGGTCATAATCAGTCTTTCTCATGGAGAAATGTTTTCTCTTGTATCAATTTATTAAGAATTTTAAACAAATTAACCAAATGGAAACATAGTAGGATAATGGTGAGCCGATTTTTATTAATCAATAACATTAATTTTTTATATTTTATATTTATAAAGATTAATATATATCTGGTGCAATTATGTTTGCAGATGTTAGTCGTTTTTAAATCAGCACCTATTTTAAAACGCACGCTAAAAGTCAGGCATGCAATGATGCAATTATACGTTTTAAAATTACTGAAAATGCAGACAAAGTATCTCGGTCGGCAGTGGAGAAAGACAAATATGAAAACTATTAGTGTAATTTATGCGAAGGTCCGACATCGCTTAAATGACGATTGGGCATACGGCAATGGTAATAAAAATTTGATATATTTAGTACTTTACATTAATGAAAACTTTACAAAATAATTTATAACGTTTCTGAATTACAAAATAGATTTAGAGGCACGGCCGTGGGATTTTCAAGTTGAAGAGTGTGAACTGCGTACGTGCGTTGATCAGTTCAATAATCGAAGGTATTCGAATATTCCGAGAGACGAAGAAATGGAACCGGTCGACGCGTCAGTAACGTCCGTGCTCGGTGCAAATGTGGAATTGACTGAGGAGTTTAAACAACATTACGAATTATGGTTACAACAGGAGGTATTTCAGAGGAGTATCAATTGGGACGAATTGTTGGATCCCGCGGCGTGTGAAATCTAAGTTTCATATAAATATAAAGCGTACGTGAATCGTATTTTCCTTAAATCATAGACTTGAATGGAATTGCGACATTTTTACGAATTACAAAACTGTTGTGAGAAGTGTTCAAGCGAAAAAACATTGCCATATCGACACTGCAAAAGTTTCCAAATTGCATTTGATATCGCGATGAATGGTCCTAATTTAGGAAATGACTTTCTGATGAAATGTGAAACTTTTCCAATTTTTTTGTTTTATTTATATATATTGGATTATTGCAACTTTATTGCTTGTAGTGATTTTCTATCATTATAGGCAGCCAATTTCAAATAAATGTGCATAATTTTTTCTTTTATATATATAATGTATATATTATATATCATATATTTATAAATATATAATATATAATATGTAATGAAATTGGAAATTATATATATATATATATATATATATACATATAAAAGAGAATATTAAAATTTAGAACATTTTAATATATTGGTTTTTTTGTTGTTAAAAGTCAAGCTGCTATATATTATAATTTACAGGCATATAATAATACGCCATAATATTCAATTTCCTACATTTTATATATTTTTTACATGTCCTTTTAACTCTTTCTATCACAGTGAGTATATATAGTGAAGTTCAAAAGAACCTTGATGTACATGTGCAAAGACCATCTTTCTTCCTCTTAGAGCCTGCACTATTTGAATACAAATATATATATATATATATATATATATAATTATTACGTATTATAAAAATTATACATATATATATCTTCAGTTCACATCGTTAATCACATCGTTAATCATGACATCAATTTGTATCTATATATCCATGTATAGCTGATCTTAAGAGGAAGTTGAATAGCAGAATTACGTTGAGATGCGAGATTTAGTGCTGTAAGATATGATCGGCTACCGCTTACCTGGTATACTTAGAATAAGATTTTTCCACAATATAGGTATATACACATACGGCAAGTCAACTTTCTCTTATTTATTTAACGTAAATTACACAGAATAATCTCTCACACAGATCTCTAGCGTTGTATAATTTATGTTATCAAAGACACTTGTACAGTATGCCGTGATTGGTACCATACATATGTTCCGATTGTCAAGATTTAATAAAACTAATCTAAATAGGAAGACTGATTCACATTCCCTCATAATCTTGATCTTGAGATAGCCTCAATATTAGATGAAAAACCAGCTTTCTGATATAGGTTTGTTCTTTGTGGCTGCATTAAGGCTCATGCACTGACGAGCATAAAAGCTCCGGATAGAATGCGAAAATCAGCATGATTAAATATGTTTAAATGATATACGTTTAAACCGATTTAGAGTTATTTGATTCTTCAGAAGAAAATTTTTTAATTTTATAATCTAAATTTTATAACAAATTCTATATAATTATAATTTTAAAGTCATTAGAATCAATTTGGATTAAAAGTGATGATGATAGTATATAATATGTTAAATTTATCATAAATAATGAAATAAAAAAATTTCAGGAAAATTTAATTTAGTAACTGGCTTTTTAAATTGTAATGAGTTACAAAACTGCAGAATATTGTATCCAGATTTTGGAATAATTCTAAATATATACATTTTAAATATATAATAATGTCAAAATATAAGATCATGTAATAAATATTATTCATACGGCGATTTATAAACTTATTTTTATTAATATTTGGTCTAAAACTGATATAATACTTAAATTAATAAAAA
>VBVQ01004128.1:0-15902 GCA_011636635.1 Tetramorium simillimum
ATTGTGTGTTAATTCATTTTGTAAATTATTAAGTTTAAATATGCATTATATGGCACATCACAGAAATATTTGTCAAAGATATCGAAATTAAACGATAAATTAATTGTATCATTTTTTTTCAGACACAACTATTTATGTTCGGTTCGATAATGTTACAAGCGTTAATGACAGGTTGCAAATCCATAAATAATTTGTTTTCAATGGCAGCCATTGCAGATGTGGCATTCAATTTATATATGTTTTATCGCTTCTATCAACAGTCGTATATGAAACATAAAAAAATTCAATAATTGCCAAATATAATTGCAAAATAAAAATCCAATAAATGATTAGTCATATATATAATTTCTGTGTTACGTTTATTCTGACTCCTCCTTCCATCCATAGTATGTAAAAAATATCTTATTAAATATCGTGCGTCCAATAATTAATGTTAATTATTGCGATTGAGCAACAAATTTTTTTTGGCAACTTTTTAGCAACAAATAAATATACTAATTAAAAATGGTTCAGCTCATTTTGTTCCGCTAACTTATAAGACATGAAAACCAGAATCAATGGAGAGAGGATCCAGATACGCTTTTCAGTCGTCGTTGAATGTTGCGAGAGACGAGTTAAAAGGCGCGTTGGCAGATAAAAATCTACTACCTATCCGAGGCCGACATTCTCACAGCAATAAACATATTAAGTCCCGACCTATGAGATAAAGTATTGGCCGCGAGGAACCGTCCGGAGCCGTGACGGAGTAGACATTAATTTTTCTCCCGATCACCGACATTCATATCGAAGTGGCGAATTTCAAGAGAGGCCCCGGATAACCCGCTGCACATTCGTGAGCACCGACCATTGAACGGCGCGCTACTGTACGCGCTAAAGACACTTCAGGGACTTATTGTAAGCGCGAAACACACACCCCTTACTGCAAAACGTTCGATTGTAACGAAATTCGGCGCGCATTCGCCACTGCTCTAATGGGAAGCCGTGCGGAAGGGGAGTGTGACCGAAATTAGCCATTTCCGAGTTGAAAGATCCATAGCTTCTTAAAAAAAAAACACCGATTAGATTTATAAAACAATTATTTTTATAATTTAAGAATTGTTCGAATAATATATGCACACATATATAATGTGTCTATCAGTTAGTTATGTACACTAGAGAGAGAAAACTATAGTTACTTTTGGTCTCAATCATAATTTTATAATATTTCTAACAATAAATATGAACTTAATTATATGCATCATTATATTAACCATAATTATAGTTAAAAATATTATAAAATTATGGTTGAGGCCAAAAGTAACTATTTTTCTCTCAGTGTAGAACATTTCCAAAATTACGGCCAATTCATGTGAAACGTTACTGTGACGAAAATGTGACGGAAATAATGTGCATCAAGTAGGGTTCTTTCCTACATAAATTTCCCTAATCCGTGACATGCGTTGGGTTTCGAGCACTTTTGCAAATGGAGGGACAATGAATATTAACGAGCAACTATGATATCCAACGTGTGCCGAAATACTTCGAAGACAACAAACGATCTGACGCAAGTTGATTAACTAGATCGGAAACGATAATCACGTAAAATTCTAACTAAACTAAAGAACACTGTCTGTGAATTCGCACTGATATAAGTGTCGGCCATACACGCGAACAAAAGTGAAACACCACCTTAAAGTTCCGGCCTCTTAGATGCTCATAACGGGATTATTCATGAAAAAATAATGCAGGGCGGCAAGCATGCTCGGTTTCGCATTAAAGACACTCCAAGGCTGCGCTGTTACAAAGGGGGATAGTGTTACATTGTGCAACGAGCACAGTGGAGAAACAGCCCTAAGAATGCCCTTCGCCAGCCCTCAAATAGCCCGTATAGTATAAACCAACACGCGTCGTCGGCGCGTCCTTAAAATGTCAGTTGAATACGCGAAGAATCGTATAGATATTCACGAAATCTCATACGAATGCGCTCGCTGCACTACGCCAGGTTGACAATCCTCTTTGCGTGCGCGAGCGCGGAGAAATCTGGACGCCTGCCGGCAAGAACGATGAACATGGAAATATTTTATCGTGCTACAACGGGAGTATTAAAAGCACGGAGTACCTGTCGAATTCTGTGACTTCCGGTTTATCGATTCACAAGAATGGAAATGAAGTCGTGGGGGGACAGTCGGCTACGAAATTCTACGAGTTTCAATACCGCGATAATCTTCCCGGCTTCGAATATTTCCCTCGATTTGAATTCGCGTGAAACTAAATATTCGCAGTCGATCAAACCTGGAAAATACCTGTCGCATGTCAGCCAGCTTGCCACCGGAGGTCAGGGATTTTCGAAACTCGATACCGGGCATTCTGCGATTAAGTAAGACCTAAATGCCACAAATCAATAATGCTCGAAGCTCGAATCTATTCAGGAAATCGTAACAGTCGAGGTTTTTCCCGATCGGCGACGTTAAGAGATCGGATCTCTTGTCGTTCCTTTATTCGCGTCTTGGTACATTCAAGGCGATTTTCGAAGATACCATCGAATTTGTCCAAACAGTGGGGAACGCGGCTGCGAAACAGCGGGGCATTGCTCAACGTACAGACGTGGAGTGGAAAAAGTCAGAAGGGTGACTGCTAATCAAAGTTACTATCTTCCAGTATCTAATTTATTTACGTTAATTATGCACAGCAAAAGAAATGACAAACTCTCCGATTTATTATTTTATCGAGCATGCCCGTCTAAGTTCAAAGCAATGGGTTTGACTTTCAGAATGAAGGAAATTTCCGAGTTTCGCCGATATAAGCGTGAACGATTGATCGTTCGAAGTGCTCTTATCGAGACTACTTGAACGCGCCGCGGTTTTCGAGGGACCGAACAACGTTATTGTAGCGACCGCCGTGTTCACACACTATAAGGAGGGTTTGACATGCGGTACTTGACTTAAACGTGAGCTTGGGAAAGTCTAAAACACTAAAACGACTGTCGTCACGTGATGCCATTTAAACGAACCATCGGAGGACTCGATTGAGACTACCGGCGATTTTAGGTGAAAAAAATCTTTTTAAAAATGAACATAATTTCAAGCCTGATTTAATTACACAAAGGCGCAGTTGCGAATAATATGTTTCGAAATTATATGTTTTTTCTTTCCAGCTATAAGAACATAAATCAATTAAAATCGTTCGGAAAGATGCGCCAATTTCAAGGCGACGGAACGATGAAGAAAATGGTTTCGTGCGAAGTATTACATACCAATTTGATACGTCTTCAGCGCGTAATCACCTAACGAGCACTTTCGTTTCCCTTAAATTCAGCATTCCTTTAATAACAGGCCAGCGCTCGGGGCTAAATAAGATCTTTGCCTCTACTCGACGCGACGCCTTATTACACGTCAAATGTTTTCACGGTTATACCGAGAAGAAAAGGAGCCGAACGTGGCGTCTCAAGGATACTGACGGATGAAGAAAATGACGAATAGGAAGAAGTTGGGAAAGAGTAGCGAGACGAGTAGGACAAATAAATGAAAATCGAATAGAGAAAAGTACAGATAAAAGTAAACCAAAGATGAAAGGGCTGAAAGGGATGTAGGATCTATTATTGAAAAGAAAGAAGGGGTTGAAAACGTAAAGTCGGAAGAGTGCACCGTGAAGAGTTCGACGACTTGTCGGCGATGCGCCTGAGGCAATTCAGACGACAGAAGTTGCGATCCTCTCAAAAGCTGTCTTTACGCGTGCCACAGGACGTGCCTCGGACGTGTTAAGTGTAGGTCAGTTACCAGGGAAACTGGTTCGATCACAACGAGTCAGTCGCCAATTAAAACAAAAATGGGAATTTTACATTACTCTCGAAGGTCGGTTATCTTATCTTATCAGCTGCACATTAATTTCGTAAAAAATCTATTAAACCACGTGAGAAATTAAATTAACACATATTTTTATATATATTTTTTAAATCCAACAAATCAATTTTATTCTTTAACTTTAAATTTAATATTTAAACAATCCATTTGAAGAGTTTAATTAAAAATATTTTTATAATATTTGAGTTCTACTTTTGCTATTCTCTTTCCCTCTTCCTTTTTTTTTCTCTTTTGTTTACTAAATATTTTTATTTAATATTTTAATTAATTTTTTGATTAAATATCAAATTGACGCAGAAAAGCAATATCTAAAACATTTTTCAAAATGCAAATATTTCACTTAATATATTTCAACTAATTTATTTAAAAAATACATTAGATTTATTTCTATTCTTTTAATGCGCGAATTTTCCCATTTTAATCTTCTATAATCTGTCCATACAAAGTTTTTAGTCATTTTCCAACTTATATAATTTTTATGATTTATGACGGGTCATTCTTTATCGAAAAAAAGAGATGATTATCGATTAACGAAGCAATAGGTATAGATTGAAATAGGCGTCAAGGCGCGCGATCGTGCACCGTGCATGAGCTAATAAACGTTCGGCGTGTGCCACATGATGAGATGGTCTGCAGCTGCCGGCTTTTTTCCGCGACAGAATTTTTCGCGATTACGAGGCGAGCAGATGCGTTCCCGAAGAATAATGCCCGATTCGCTCGCGCATCTCCTCAGCTTTGCGTGTCTCGCGAAATTATATATACCTCTTTTTACCATCCGTCGCAGCCTGCAACGCGCTTCGCTCGGGTTAACCTTTCAACCCCGTGACTCTTGGCGCGGTGTTTTCTCGTCTCATTATGATCCCCGCGAGCACGCAAGATAATTCATCCTGGAAATTGCCACGTGCGAGCGCTACGCGATTCAATGCCGAAAGTGCCATCTTTTTTTTTCAACTTTTAATTTGCGGCGTATAATTCGTAACTGCTAAGGCCAGAGATAAAGTATTTTACAACAGCTAGAATACCGTAGAATAAACCTGCACCATTGACAGAGATCACATCTCGAACGAAATGCCCGAGAATTCCTGATAATTAAGAGCAACGAGAATGCCATTGGGTCGCGATTACTTGATCTTTAAGGGCGGTCTTTATCGCGGCTTAAGAGGGGTTAACGGTGAGGGATAAAGAGCCATCCGTGCTCAACCCCAAGGATCACTGGCGCCTCGATAAGAAACGTACGTTCGCCGATAAGCTGGCAGATCTTCCAAATTATCGATCGTCCTTAACGACATCACGATAATGAGATGACGATCCTTTGTCATATGTGATTCGGTCTCTTCTATCGAACCGAAGACTAACTTTATTTAACATTGTTACTAGAAGAATATAATAGTACGTATATCTAAGTCTATAATAAATTTTCAGATATAAATTATTAAACCGGTACGAAATTCGAAAGCAATTAAGACAAACTGCGGAGTAGAGAAGCGAGGGTGAATCTGACGTGCTGTCGAATCACGGGGGCGCGATCGCCGAGGTTTGTTGGCTTTTCGAGAGTGCACCCTTGTCGAAATCACATTGTTCGTAAACATATGTTCCCGTGGGCGTACGTGAAGGAGTAAACGAGACGAGACGAACGAGAAGGACGAAGGAAAACGTACGGCGGACGGGCAGCGGCGGTCTGGCAACCAGTCTGGCATCACCTGGACGGAGGAGCCACGCGCCTTTTGCTCGGGCAGGAAGGTTCGGCGAGGGGAAGAGGAGGGGTCGAATGTCTCTCCCTATGAATATCGATGCAACGTGCGTATTGTGGTCGCGAAGCAGCCCCGCCGAACGGCGCGTCGCCATAATGCGCTCGTATAACATCGCGACTCCACGTAACGACATTAAGCTCTCGCCACAATGGGTGCGTGACCTGCCGCACTCACGGCCGTGAAAAGCGGCTCGTCCGGAACCCTTCGCTGCGCAATGAAAATCCTTTTAAACGCGCAAGCCCACGCCGCACGGAATCGCCTTACAAAAGGATGTTTTTCGCAGCCCCGAAGTCTGCGATTGATGCGTCACCTCCGTATCGCCGTCGTGACAGTTTTAGGACTCACAATCGGGGGGAAAAGTTACTTTTGTTCCCAGCAAAAATTACTGATTTATCTGTCTTTCGTTCTTAAATAAAAGACGCGTACTGTTAAAGGATCGCTCTATATTTTTAACAGTAGAAATCTCTTGAATATACTAGTCTTATTTAATCGACGTGAAAGAAAGTTGCGAAATTTCTCTCAATGCGGCGTCTTGTAATTCACGAGAGCCCACAATACGCGTCACCGTAGAGATCGTCGATAAATAATCGATCGAAGGTCTCTCGACGGACCTTGCTGGCTCTCGCATCCTCGCAGCATATTTGTATGCGTGCGTATTCGTGTCATCGAGACGTGTGAACGATCATACTTTGGCACCACCTTCTTCACGCTCATCTTTTATTTCTTCTTGTGTGCTCTCCCTCTTTGTAATCTTCCAGTGTACGCGCGTTCTTTAATAACGATCGCGAATCGAATTCACAGCGTTGGACCGAAAGCAATTATCGTTGTTTGCGAGACCAAGGTAAAGAAATTGATTTAAAATGCACGATAATCTTGCGTGGTATTTGGTTTAAGAGATCTGTAAAGTTGGCACTCCGAAATGCGAATTAACGCACTAGAAGTGCTAAATTTTTTTATTTATTTTTTATATTTTTGCAAAATGGACAAAAAATAATGATTTCTGGACAAATATAGATAAATAATAGACTATTTGAATCCGTATGTAATAATTTTTAAAAAACGCAGCACTTTTCAAGAAATTTGTTCAATTTTTTATTTAAAAAATTTTTTTGCAAGGTGGTCAGAAAACAATTATTATCATTTACAAGTGTGAACAATTAAATACCATATCAATTTTTAAAATTCACATTCCGGGATGCCAACTTTGTAGACCTTGGTTCAAGACAATTAAAAATGGAAATTAACACGAGCCCTTTTATTGTACTCGCGCGCATACATAGTTTCCAATTGTACGCTACAAAAGTTCAGTTCATTTATAATACACGGAAGATTGTCCGAGAAAAATGATTACTATCATAAAGTAGCGTGAAACGGCCATTTATGAGCACGAAGAGGTTCCGAACGCGTATGTCAAGGGCGCGATGCCGTGCAACATTAAATCGGCATTTAATTTCGAACGAACAGCTGGTGCTTATTCGCGCATCACTCGTAAATTCGATTTCTTTGAATCGCTTCGCCGATTCTTCGACATCGCGCGATTCATCCCTCCGTGCATATCAATGCACAGTCTGCTTAACGAGACTCAACGATGCAAGTAAACGCATCCTTCGCTCATATCGCAAATAAACGCGCTTTTTACAAATGGATGCTTAAAAAATCCAAGGATACGGTCAATATATTTCTTTCCACAAATTATTCCATTAATATCTCATATTCTCTTAATTGTAAAGGCACAAATTAATCAAATATGTAGTGTGAGAATTTAATTAACGATCATATAGATTGTTAAAAATTTGATAGTCTTTACAACTTTTTCGAAAAAAAAAAAAATTATTCGCACAATCGGAGGCATCTATAACTTCAAGCTATAAGCTATAGAATAACTTCAGATAATTTAAAAATGTTGATCATATTAACTGAATAATCTCCGTTAGTTAATGTCGCATCTCTTTTAGTCTTCAAGCAGTTCGTAATATTCAACCGTAAATTGTTCCGCCAATTATCATCAATTCCAAACGCAGACGCGTGCACTTGCGCGAGAGGAAGAAGCAGAGGTTGCATTATCGAGAGAGGAATCTCCTCGTTTTGCGCTTCTTGTGACACGAGAGAGCCGACCGACGCGATTCCGCTTAACGAGAATCCGTCCGACCTTCCTACAAAGTAACAAAGGACAAAGAAATTGTGGACCAGAGGAGAAATCTTTCAATAGCGATTATTTGTGAGGCAGGGCAAGAATAGAATCTCTATATCTCAGTCACATCTGAAAGTAGACACGAGATGTACAAGATCGACCGGCCGACGGCCGATCGCGCACAGTAGCACTTGTTGCAAAAGTCCCGAAATCAGGTCGTTCGTGTAACACCTTGCGCGATTCCCTCGAGGCGGCACGAGAAGAAAAAAAAAGAGAAAAGAAGTGAGAGAGAGAGAGGCCTCGAGAGACTCCGCGAAGTGTGAGAAAGCAAAACGAGGCGCGCGAAGAAGAGGAAGCGTACGAGACACGAGGGAGAGAGCCCGCCGAAGCGGATCCCCCTCGAACTACGTAAATAAAACGTTTTGTAGCCGGTTTTGGGAGTGCGGTTGCGCCGGCCCACCTACCGAAGAGAAGGGCTACCTGCCTCCTCTCCTCCTTGGGCCCGGGTTTGAGGTCTTCATTCAGACCGGGTCTCAGCCCGGGGCCTCGTAGCCGAAGCCATTGACTTCTCGCAACGAGGTGGAGAGAGGCGAAAGGGGATACCCTCCCGATAAAGAAGGGCGCAGGAAAAAAAGAGAGAAAAGGGGTGGGGAGGAGAGAGGCACGGGCAGGAGAGAAGAAATTCTTCCGATATAGGGTAAGGGACAATGGACGCGTCATCCGTGTCCAGATCTAACTCTTCGTACAGATATAATCGCCTGGGAATCCGCGATTTCAAGGAAGCGACGGAGCCTCTTTCAGAGTGACTCCTCTCGGCCGTACGGGGAGGGGAGGGGAGGGGGAGGGGGATGATGGAATGAAAAGGATATCGAGAGCCGCGTCGTACGCGTCGAAAGGATCTCGCGGACAATGATCGTTCGACGTCTCCTGTCTCCCTCTCTCGTGGCGCGCGGCGGATCCCCATATTAGTGATCCATCACGCGAGCAATAAAAGACGCAGTGACTTCTTCGCCGTGCTTGATCGCGACTCGATCCCACATTAATCTGTCGTGAAACGTGGGATCAGATAAGGCAAGTGCACGGCTTTCTTCCACATGTCTCTCTTTCTCTTCTCTCGCTCTCGTTCCATTTTTTTTTTTACGCGCGAGTCGGTGCCACGCGGGTATCCGTGAAGTCTCCGTGATAAGAGACGATGGGGGTAGCATTATTGGATCTATGAAAACGAAACGATAGCGAACGCGGCACAGACAACTTTTCCCGCTGACTCGGTTTCGCGGCACGACAGCAACGCAGTTGTCTCGCCGCTAAGAAAATTATTTTTCAAGAGAGAATTTTTTCAGCCGTTTCGCTCCTCGGAAAAGCTTCCTTATTGAACATTTTGATAAACATGTTCAATATTTATGTTACATTTTTATAGACGGATTTTATCTTTATATAAAAATGATTGATACACGATAAATTGGGTGATAGATAACGAGCTGTATAAAGATACAGAAGTTAATTGCTGTAATTACATTTTGCTCATGGTCAGCACGGCAACCTTAACGGTTGAGTGCATTACCTCTGCTTCCTCTGTACTGCCCTCTCTCCTTCTCTTTCTCTCTCTCTCTCTTTCTTTTTCAAAGTCTCTTTTGCAGCTGCGACATTTTTCTAGCCGCGTTTGTGTATGCACGTGTAAGTGCCGCGAGCAGGATACGTGCGTGCAACACAGTCTGCGAGAATTTTTTCAAAACGCAAGGATTCACCTGTCGCTGTTCAGTAATTGCACTAAGAAACCACAAATATATAATTGCGCACTACAAAGAATCATTTACTATCGAATACATTGTTCTCAATTATAACAAAATCTTCAGACCGGAATATACGGAATGCGCGAAACGTTAATTACAATTCAATCGTACAGCAAAACGTAATTCGATAATGCTGAAAAGAGCTTACTGTCCCATTATAATCGTGACAAAGAAATGCAACCGAATCATCATTACTTATTTACATCATTATGGATGTCATGTATTAATCTATATATCTATACTGACGTATATATTCTTCGAGTGTGGAGGAAGACAGAGAGAGAGAGAAAGAGAGAGAGAACAGGCAGATGCGAAGCTCATTATTTCTGAAGAAGAACCTGCCACTGTCGAAGAGAGCCAGCTCCGGAGCCCACAGAGAAGCTATCGCGCCGAGAGCACAGAGATCTTTGTGCCTAAATCTTGCAAACTGCCGGAACGCCCGGACAAATTATCATCTAACGTCACAACAGAGCGTGCCCTTTTTTGTCCCGGCTCTTTCTCGCCTTCGCCCACCGGCCTCTCCCTTCCAAGGTGGGTTCCACCTAGCGTGTTTGATTTATTGCAATCTCGACGCTCGATGTCTCCGCGGGAATCCGTGCACGGGCGCTCTAACCCTCCGATCCCCTCGACTTTCCACTCCCTCTCCCATCTCTCTTTCTCTCTCTGTGTTTGGGTTCTGGTGAAATTCCACGGTGGTCAACCGTACAAAACGGACGTCGTTCGACGTCGATTATCCCGAGATCCACGGGAGCCACGATCGTGCTCGTCCTTCGTACGGGGCGCGTCGGTTCGGTGGAACCGTTCGAGGATATACGAAGATGCCCGTAAGGGCGCCGACGAGCTCTCGCGACGTGGGAGACCGAGTCACGCTTCTTCGCGGGTTTTACGAGCGCCGTAATGAAGCTGGACGTTTAATAATTATGAAATGTCAACAATAATAACACAAATTTCTTACGGTCGCACCTGCTGTCGCGATCGTGACATGAAAGGACTGCCTAGGCTTTTGAGACAACTTTATTAAGACGCGGATGTCAGGACACAAACGCGTATACGCGGAGGTTGATTCCAATCCTGCCTTCATTGACTTTGATTTGTTTTTGGCCGCTTTATCTTTTTCTCGCCTTCGGCTCGATTACCTTGGACATGCATTAAAGTTCGAGCACCTCGTTGAGAGACTCACGAGTTTATATAAAATTAGCATGAAAAATGTGCTGCTAATTTCAGTTATTCGCTACTTAGGGAGAATCGAATCAGCTCAGAACGATAATATTCTCTCTTTCTCTCTCTCTCTCTCTCTCTCTCTCTCTCTCTCTCTCTCGTCCACGCAAAGTAGATAAATTCTTTTCACAAGAATAATTATCCAGCTATGTATCCGAGGACAAAGTTATCACGTCACTATCAATTTTCAGACGCGGGAGCAGATGCGACCGCCCTTGAGATCGACAGCTTGCCGCAGATGACACCGACGATTACGCATTATTTATTTCCTAAGGGGTTGCGATCACGCCTTGGAGAAGAGATGACGGTGGCCGCCTCCCGCGGTTTAAACTGATCAGATAATCGAAACATCCCTCCGACGTGTACCACGTCCACCTCTAGAACAGCATGCGTGACACCGGCGTGTCACGATCATGTAGGTAATAATGTAAATAATAATGAAATTAAATTGTCATTTCAGAATATATAATTTCTCGAAAATATATATAATATCTTGGCAAATTATGCGAAATTATCCCGCTCGTTTCGCTACACCTTTCAAAAGGTAAGTATTAGAATCGCGCGTTAATTCTAAGGGAAAACCATGACGGTACATGCCGCGCTCGAGGATGGGGGACACGATCTTTTTATGCAGAAAATCGAGGCTATTTATATTGACAGGATTGCCTCGCCGCGCTCGCCGGAGATGAGTATTAAAGCGTCGGATTCGCTTCGCGCGCGGAGGGGGTCTGCGGCACGCGACCGCCACAAACCGGTGTCGGCAGAATCGCCGAGCGACGCGCGCGGCTTCGCCGACGGAGATCCGAGGGAGAGGACGATGCCGAAGCGACGGAGACGGCGAACGCGCGCCGACCGAGACGAAAGTGGGAAGAAAAAGGCGCGCGCGCAAGAAGAGGACCAGGAGGAACGAGTCAACGCGGCGGCGTCCTTGGGCTCCCTAACCCACATCTAATTCGCAAGCCGGTTTCGCGCGGCGGCGTCAGCACGAGTGCAGTTTAAGATCCTGTATCGTTACGATTACCGCAGTAATTTATAATAAACGCGCGAGAAAAATGCGAGTACTAATAAGGAACGGCGGCAATAAGAGCAAAGGTAAGTATGAAGCGGTGATAAAGACGACAAAAAAATAATGCTAAATATGCAATAAAGGATTGTTACGTACGATAAATAAAATGCACTGCGCTTAATTCGCCCAATAAATCTCCGAGATGCATTTTACGTCGCGCGATACTTACTGCACCGTGCATTCGAAAGGCAAAGGAAACTGTGCGCTGCAACATTCGCGTAGTAATTATTCGCGGGGAACACGATGATAGCAATTAAGACGGCCATGCGCCACCGAATTGCCAATCGATTACCGCTCCCTGGGATTATTATTATTTTTTTTAATCGACAAGGATCTGTTTGGCGATAAACAGCGGGATACGGTGCGTCCTTAACGAGAAATTGGTTCGCGAGGCGGTGATCCGCGGCCTTGCGTAAATCATTCTTTCCCGGAGTAACACAGGGAAGCCTGTAACAGGAATTATTTGGGAACGAACGGAGCAAAAATCGACGAGCATAAATGAACGTGACACAGTCCGCGCTTCGAAACACGTCGATATCGATACTCGTCTGCGTCCCGCGCTTCTCTCTTTTTTTTCTCTCGTTTCTCAATCGATCGACCCGGATTACGGAGACGATTAACGAGAACGGTACCGCCGCGCCGGTCGATGGAGAATACTGAGAGACCGCGCATCGAGGACACGATACGATTACGATTACCAAACACCTAGCCTCAGCCGGCGCGAGCGCGCTCGTCGCCGTTAGAAACAATTTGCTAGACGGTAGCGCGTCCCGCCGAGCCGATAGCTCGATGGCGCGGCTTTGGCTCGTGCCGGTAATGAGCCCGCATCGGGCGGTCCTCCACCGACGTGTCTCAAATACACAAAACGACGCTTACGCACGCGCGCGTGCGCGCGTCCGACGGGCGAGCGCGCGAGCGGACTCACCGGGCGTGCAAACGGCCGGGGCAGACAACGCAAATAGACTACCACACTGGGCCTAGCACCTGCTCAGGGTGTCACCGGCACTCTGTCGCCGACGGATAAAAATATCAGAGCCGTAAAACGGCGAGGTGGAAGGCGGGCGGGGTGACAAAACGAAAGGGGGAGTGGAAGAAAAAGAGTATAGGCGAGGAGAGCTTCCTCTCCTCGCGACAACGACGACGATGACAACCACGCGCGCTCGCGCGCGCGCGCTCCGGTCGTCAAAAATTTGCCCTTACGACTCTCTCGCGGTTCGCCGCGACCGCCTCTCGCTTTACGCCGTGTTGGCGCGGCGGATCCTGCAGGGCGCCGCGCCGGTCTTCTCCTATTCACGAAAGAGATGCTATCTCGCAGGAGATTTCACCCTCTCGCCGCTGTCGGAACATTTTCCTTAGAAAACCCAGCAGATGTGCGCGAGGATCCGGCTGCGACTTAAGAAGATACCAGACGAGCTCTACCTCCGGAATACTAAGTTGAGCGACGGATGATTAATTATAATTAGAAGGAGAACGAATCAAAATCGCACGTTGCGTTGAAGAAAAGCACGAATTGAGAGGCGAAAGTGAATTGGAGAGGGAGGACATGGAACGAAACGCAACGTAAAATATGCAGAGCAGGTCGGGGGTCGCATGGCCTCTTTTTACAAAAGACTCACGGCGCTCTGTTTTGCGGTTTTTTCATTTTGGCACGCGCACGACGTGCCCCGGGTAAACGGATATCCCACAAAGCGCTTTATTGTGCGAAACTGAATACCAGCGCTAAATACGCGCTAAAAGGGACGTCCCTGCTCTATCGTCTCACGTGTTTCCCTGCGCGTCTTTTGACGAGGACCGGCGGATGGCGTGCGGTTTTAAATCGAACTCCACAATCGAGATACCATTGCTATTTTTTTTTTTCACTCAGGACACATTTAATTACGTACTTTAGACTTTAAGTACAAAAAGAATCTACGTATTTAAAACATTAGAAAATTTTTTACACGCGTTATAATCTCGAACTCAAGGTGAGGCTCGTGCGACACGACCCAACGGGTACAATCGATTATTCAAATTTTCTTCGAACCTTGAAAATCGGACAATCGGATCGAAGCAATCGGAGCTTCGGCAGATGCTGAGAAAATCGCGTTGCAAGTACGCAGCAAGGCAGCTATCTATTTGCGCTTATAATGTTCGGACAGGTGCTGAAGCACTCGTCCTTGCATCTGCCGTATCTAGCATACAAAAAATGGCGGATTTTCATTTTGTCTTTTTACCGGTATTAATTATGTGCAATAGTCATGTCACGAGAGCAACTAAGTGGATCTTATACGTCAAAGAGTATAATAATATATTATTTAACACGGTATTATAGTTGTTGGTTTTATTATTTGAAAAAAAAAAATCATTTAACGTTTCTCAGACGTAAAAAATGGAAGTGATATAAAACAAAAGCATTGTGCAATTTTAGCAACATTCAATTTATAATTTAATATTTAAAATTGTTAGCGAATTCTCTTTAGGACTCTGTTTAATGCGCTTCATCCGATTGTTTGTCGTGATCATGGTATTCAGCTCGGTATTTTAAGTTGTTGTCGATTCGTTATTTGCACGTTCTTGGATCGTGCTTTCTTGCGATTGGCGCGTCCGGCGAAAATGTCGCATCTCGCCGGAATATAAAAACGGGGATCGCCACGGCCGGCGCGCTCTTCTTCCTGAACGATCACGAAATAAAGGACTTATCTACCCTACGAGTGTTGCTTTCAGTCGTGCCTTCTTTCCTCCTTCCCGCCCACAAAATTAAGATCATCTTTGTCGTAATAACAAGTTTGATCTTAAACGTTTTGTCGTTTTATTATCGAAGTACCTTTTTCAAACATTATTTTTTAAAAGATTTTAATTCTCCGAATGCTCTTAACACAATATACAGCCATAGAAATTTCATTTGCTGCATGCATCTAATGAAAACGTGACTTCTGCACTCGAATATACAATATATTATTGGGCAATGACGGGGATGTTTTACGCGGAGTGCATCGAAACGTTTCAGCGACATCAGGTTCTTATTCACGCATATGGATCATCGAACACGAGGGAGGTCGCCTGCGTACTCGTTGATCCCAAAAATAAACGGGAATGATGCTGCAGAAGCATAGCGAATTGCATTCCGAGGCATATTGCGCTGATGCGGAAGCGCAGACTAGGTAAACTAAACTCGTGTCGAAAAGTACGGGGATCAGGGATGTCGCTCTGTGTCTAATGAACGAAGAAGGGGCTGCTGACGCAGCTTTCAAGTCACACCGGCACTCGATTTATGATTCTAAATGATGCTTTGATGACGCTCTAAATATGCCACGGAAAGTTAATCATCTCGTGACGCTCTTACTCACTCGAGTCGAATCGAGTCATTTTGAATGAGCATATTCTGAACTTTTAAATCCGAAATTTTTCGAATTTTGAAATTGTAAAATCTAAATAGCAAACACATAGCAACAAAGGAAAAAAAAATATTTGTATATATTTTTTTCTTAACTAACTTTTCTAACTTAATTGTTTAAATGATAAAATTATACCTCTCTTTCTTGGAATGTAAAATTTAAATGATAAATCGGAAAATAATGGAAAATAAAAGTTCATAATTTTTTAAAATAATTTTCACTCCTCTTTTTTTTTAATTATCAGCTTTTCAGTTTTATTAGCAAAAAATCTGCTTTATAGTGATATTTCGTGATACAAAAGGGACTATGTATTTATCCGCGGTAATGATGCAAAAGCCCAAAGATGAATTGGCAAGACAGATATTGCCAATAAATGCGCGATACAGGAAACGCGAGCGCGGTAAAAGCCAAATACGGAAAGTCCAGGACAGATAATCAGCCCGTATGTTATAATCATCACGTATTTGTTTCAGCCATTATCTATTTCGCCTCGTGCATCACCTGCTCGGTTGAAGCAGAAACGCGTGCGCGCTTGTAATTATTGCTCCTATAGTACGCGATATTTTGCTTGTTACTAGATGATAATTATTCATTGGTTCCTGATGAGGTCGTCGGCCTTTACGTCGGTACTTGACAACTTTCGCCGAACTTGTAATATTCATGAAATCACAAAATGTACATAGTTACTAAGTTACAGTTAACTTTTACAAGACCGGAAGCCACTATAATGGGG
>VBVQ01004129.1:0-15896 GCA_011636635.1 Tetramorium simillimum
ATATATATATATATATATACGCATGTGTGCTTGTGTATGTGCTTATATGTATACGCATGTGTGTATATATTTTATATTCTCGCATTTATTTATAGTCGTGCACGACGCAACACATCGTCTGTCTCTGTTGCGCGGATGACTTTTTTTTCCCTCCCATCTTCCTTCTCGAGCGCCATGTAAGTATACGTAATACACCATATTAAATACGCACGTGCGCGCGGTACGGCGCTGCCGAGTTATGGAGCGTGCGACAGCGCGCTTGTAAGCGTGTGAGCGAATGAGACTTTCTTGGATCTCGTCTTTCTTTTTTTTTTTTTCGTGTGATAAAGTTATGGCAAAATAACTCGGCGCGGGATACCGTCCTACCTCGCACGCGCGCCTCCTCATCGGATACTAGATATACGCACACGCACACACTCAGGCATGCTTGCGCCGATATAAAGTTTATATATGTACACATATACATACGACATACCATCCATACATATATAATATACCCATATCGTATAATTATTTCATCGTTATCGGTAATTATCATTTATCTCTTAAAATTCGTCAGTTCTCGTAATTCAAAAAATTTTCAGCTAGAGTAGCGGTGGATGGAAATGTTTCTTCGTTAAAAATCGCCGAGATTACGGCAAGTGCCGGCAAATCGACCGTATTTTTTTTTCTTCTTTCCCTTTTAAACACATTTACAAATTATCGATCGATATCGCGGCTGATTCCCTCACTCGCGCCTCTCTCTTATCACTAGCATGTGTTTCACATTACATTCATTTTTTTTTTCTTTTAAATCACTCGCGGTGCAAACGGGCGTGCGATCACCGCGCGGCGAGGGAAAAATGCTTTCTCTCTCTCTCTCTCTCTCTCTCTCTCTCTCTCTCTCTCGCCCTGCTCTTGCACTCGACTCAATCGTCGAGGGGTGATCGTACATTTAATATCCTATTACAATTATTCATGATTTTTGATATCTTATGTACAAATACGCGCACGCGGCAATGTGCTTATGATTATGGCCACACCTACGAACTGGCGACCTCTGAGAAGACTTCCTCGACACATACTTTTAACACTTAGTCCTTTAATTAATTCCCAGTTTAACGACGTTTTCTTAGCTCTCTGGAATAACTCCAAAATTCACTCGCGATTCGCGTTAAGCTGAGAAAACTGGCTTTTGCACGGAACCTGAGATAATCGATTTCAAGGTAGGCCAGTTCCCTTCGTTCGCGCCGTTGATAATTATGCCGGACCGCGATTGACCGCTCAGCAGGGTAACTCTTGACGAGCAGGTTTCGTCATGTGCTTCATGGAGTTCATGGTCATGCATCAGGGATTGTCCGCCCCCATTATATTGTGCACTTGCTCGAGCTTGTACGCCAGTCTCTGCTTCTGCGAGAATTCGTCCTCCTCGAGCGTGACTATTAGTTGTTCGTTGTATTTATACGCGTATGTATACAGTTCGTGTAAAGCACAATTCGTGTTAAACTCCGTTGTGTGCAACTGAAACAGAATTAGACGCGTTAGAGATCATATCGAGCAAACGTCGTCCCGATATTTATATAAATTATAGAAATGGATAAATACCCTCGATTCTTCGGCAAGCATGGCATTCATGTCTTGATCGGATATGGCTGGCATGACTTTAATATCTGAATAGTAACGCTCTACCCATTCTTTGTACACTGGAATGTCCTTCGCATATAATAGTTTCGAACTCGGAGAGTCCTTACCTAAGAACAACAAAAGAGAAATATATACATTTCTGAAGCCCACTAATCAACGAGGGCGCAGTATAGGAATCGGTCAAAGGTACATACCTAATCTATGGTCCGACGTCGAACAGCTATCCATGAATGTCTGCGCCACGACGGATAAACACGAGTCCACTATGTTGGACTTGTGTATATCGAAAATAAAATTCGGATTCTTAATGAGATTAACCCAAAACCTAAGGGGAAGGGAATTGCTCTTCCACGTATGGACCACTTCAGGATCGGATATGCCGTGTTGCAGAGCTTGGTCGTCCATGAAATCGAACATATACTTGATGGCGAGAGGTAGCGCAGAGCCTCGATGGGCAGTGCTAAATATTGTCTCGAAAAGATCATCGACGAATTTCTGGAGCGTACCCTTGGTTGCCAGTAACCTCGTCAGATAGATTTCCGAGACCATTTTATTGCCACGATCTCCCTCTTTTCGCGCATCGGAATCGTGGTGTTTAACAAGGTGCCAAACCTTCATACCAGCCTCAATATTCTGATTGAGCGGCGAGGTGGCGCGAGAAAGCGGGGGACTCGCCGAACTGAACTTGCTAAGATTCAAAGTCTCGTATTTGTGCGATTTGTCCGTCTTCTCCGACAGAATCGAGAGATTGTATATAGACGATTGCTTGGAGACTAAGTTGAGCGACGCTCCATCCGGTACCCTGTAGTGATTTAAAGTGTTTCTTTTCTTCCACTCGCCTTCCGTCTTCGTTGTTGAGTCTTCGTCGTAGAGAATTAATCTACCGGATGCGCCAGTTCGCCACTCTGCAACATTTCATTAAGTATAACACAAGAATCACATGATTTTTTACATGAAGTTTAAGTATCCAAACATGAGGATCTCTTACCGAGATCAAGATCTTCCTTTCGAGGTCTTTGGCTGTACGGAGTCGCTCGGTAGATCGTGTCCAATGCTTTCTCCTTCACTTGAGATATTGTGTCGCAGTCAAGGACCTTGACTGGCACGTTCTCCGTGTTAGGATCCATCCCACTAACAAACACGGTTTGTTGAGATATCGAGACGTAAACCGTCTGAAATTGTAACAGAAATGTTGTTATTACAAGGCATCAACTTATCTTCTTCGACGAGTATTGACGTTTCTTTACCATTGGCTTGAAGTCGATAGATTGTCGGATCAATTTTTCTTCGGACAAGGAATATCGTGCTTCCGATGTAATCGCATCGACAGGACCCTTATCGACCTGCTGTTTTACCGCACGAAATAGAACGTACAGTGGTTCACCTGCGCATTCTCTCATGAATTTGTACAAGAGAAACGTGAACCAAGCCGACAACATTTTTTCAGCCACACTTTCAGTTCTAAAATCGGTTAAAAAGAAATAAGTCTTAAAATTGTAAATATCAATATCGAGCATTATTAATTGAGAATACAACATCGTGTACTTACCGCCTCAGGAATAATTTTGGATGACTCTTGCCTTCCGTACACTTCTCAATAAGATCCGCCAGCAAAGTTTTCAGGATATCCGTGCAATATTCCATTTTACTTTGTAGAGTGACCATAATCAAGCTAGCAACGTTAACCCGGTCTCTCATCGAGAAATAACGATTGCTCTCGAGCGTTCGTACGAACAACAATAGGAAAGTCTTGTTCATTATCAGTTGACCGAATAATCGCAATCCCTTCTCCTTTCGTACGAGTTCAGGCCTGTCCCACTGCAGTACCGGACTGTTGTCGTCGCTGGGGAATAATATCATCATCGCGTAAGTGCGATAATCGAGGAAGGGTATGCCACCACTGGTGAGGTCCCCTGTGAGATCAGTCATTTCCGTCTGTAATTCGGCAAAGGCTTCCTTACACTCGGCAGCGACTCGCAGCTCAAGAATATCCATCTGTTCCTGCATATTCTTTAACACGCGATTGCTCTCCGTGGATTTTCTGCGATAGGCGATAAGGAACGCTATAAATACAAATACTAAAACCACGATGGCGGCGATCACCCCGATGAGCGCGGGTTTCGACAATGGTCCGTTCAGTCCGGCTGGCAGTGCATAGCTAAGTTTGCCAATGTTATAACGAAGCGTACCGCCCACTATCAGCACTACCTCCGGCAGTTCTTGTTTATTGGGCAGGCCCTGGGCATCGATAGCCGGTGGTTGCGTCAAGGGTGGACGGCAGGTAAGCTGTTGCCGCGACAGAGACGTGACGTTGCAGAAGGCATTACCGATTTGCACCACCACATCGGACTCTTGACAAGCGCGATCAAGGTGTTGACCGTTGATCGTTAGATAATCGCTCTTGTAATACTTGACTTCTTCGTCGAAGACTTCGTAGATTGGATTTGGATACAGAAGAAAATGGTTGAAGCCGTGCTGCGAGAGATTCTGCACGCCGGTAACATTGTCCATGCGGAAACCATACTCGAGAGATAGCGGTCGTTCGGCGTCTAGTATTACGTTCTCGGGCACTTCGATGGTCGGCGACTTACACACCATGCTCTCCTGACTGTGCACCTCGCACTGCGATACGAACATCTTCTCGTCGTAGTAGACGTACATTTGCGGGCTCTGTATGAAGCCGAGGTTCTTCCCGGTCACCGAGATCTTTATTCCACCCGCCGGAATTCCCTTTGGGACCTTCATCTGACCGGCCACGCCGCTCTCCACGCTCTCGATTGTCGGATCGTCGACGTATTCGAAGAAACCATCGTAGAAACGCTTGCCACCGTCAAAGAACATTTTTAGCATGCCGCTCCGCTTTCGATCGCTTGGACTCGTCATGCAAAGGGCCTCGTTGGGTTCAGCACTTATTATGGAGCAAGGTAGTTCGTCGATGTCAGCATGGATAGTACTACCGGCGTTCATATAATTACCGGTGATCTTGATAGTAGTGCCGCCGCTCAAAGGTCCGTATTTGGGTGATATCGTGAGGATCTGCGGATCCACAAATTCGAAATTGTAGTCCGATTCGCCGCGGAAGTCCTCGATTTTGACGATAACGGGTCCGCTCCTGCCTTCCTGCGTACCAGGTCCATCGACTCGGCAAACGATTTGCTTCGTCCGAATGTAAAGCTCCTCGTAAGGTAGACATCGCATACCGGCCACGGTAACGCCACCGACTATGTCCTGTAACGTATATTAAATAATTACGTGTATTAAAATACATTTAATCGGATAACAAATATTGAAATTATATTAATGACGCTAAAAATTAAATGAGATGATAATATGGAAAATATATAATGACAAATGTTAATATTAAATTCCACAATTTCAAAAATCTTTAGCTACTGCATTGATATATTTTAAATTTAGATCTCGCTTATTTAAAAAAAGATACTAGGATAAAAAATTGAATTGTCTTTAACTTTTGTAATGTTAGTAAAATATTATAAATGTTAATTTAGTTTTTTTATTTTAATTTATCAGTATAAATTCTGTGATATTTTTACATACAATAGCAAGCTATAGCTATTCACTAGTGATGTATTCGTGATTAGCCTGAGACGCTCTCGGAAATATTTCATAACTTTGTTATTTCGTCGAATTTCGAAGTAGTGTTCTAAAAATGCAATTCCTTAACAATTAAAGTTTAAAAAGAACGATCTTTTGAAACATGTCCCCGTTAATATTTTTATATCTAAATTTTTAATTATTATAATACATTACTATGCAAACAACATATGAGGATTCTAACTGGAAACAACTATCTTTCATTTCAATGACGAATAACAGACCAAGCAAATCGTGCCTTTCTTACCTTGAATGTCTTGCCGAGATTGATGCCGCGAATCGTCACGTTCGTGTTGCCTTCCCAGGGGCCCATTACCGGCTCGAACGATTTTATCTCCGGATTTGGGCAGGTCTGGTTGCTGTTGAGCCACATGCCCGAGCCGCGGTCGCACTGATCCTTCACCTCGCATCTGTCCGAGCTCTGGCACCAGCCACATCCGTACTTCGTCGGTAGAGCCAGGCACATGCCGCAGTTGTCCGCCATGTCGCGACAACGGTATATCACAAGGTGTATATTGTCTGGATTATCCAAGGGTTTGGAACCGCCCCAGATCACTGCGAAAGGTACCGTGATGTTCGGTGCGCGAGAGGTATAAGAGAATTCCGTTTCCTCGCAGTAGATCGTGTCGGCCAGCAGACGTGCGTTTACGCTCGTCACGCGACCCTCGATGTTGAATTGGCACACGAACCGCGTTTGTATGATGAATTGCTGAAAATTGCATTTTTCACACAATGCAACATTAACCGGGATAAGATTAATTTGATGTCCCTAAATTTAATAAAAAAATAAATAAATAAATAAATAAAAAATAATCTTATAATATTTAAAAGTGTTCATCAAATTCATTTTCTTACTTAGAAATGAAATTTTAAAAAATTCATGCTGTTTCACAATTTTACAAGATATTCAAGGATAAAAAAATAAAGATGTGCGAATAGAGGATTTTTTTACGAATCGAAGCGTTGATTACAATTTTTTGTCACTTACAATTTGATAGTAAATCCGCAATATATATAAAAAATTAGATAAATAAATAAATTTATTTATAAATCATAACATATATCATATTTTAAATTATATATAATTTTTTAATTCTTATATATATTTGTGTAATGAAAAGTATGATTTTATAAGAGAGATATATATACATATATATGATTCGTATTCAAACACCATTTAGATTCGAAATTTTCAATTCAGATTTAATCATAGAAATTCAAATTTAAATTGGAAAAATCATAACCGATTCGATTCGTATTCGTAATTCGCACATCTCTACCTATCTGCACATCTGTATCTCTAAAAGAGATATATTAGTACAAAATCTAGTAATGTACAAGTTTTTTTACTTACCCCAATGATATGCACTTTAACTCGTATCGCCTTTTTGATACCGGAAGACACGAGGATCTCTTGAGATTCAGTGGCGTTTATAGTGGGACAAAAACCTGGCCCACTTCTATAACTTGGTCCCATTCTCTGCAAGATATACGTGAGGTGAAAAAGCAAGCTAATATTTTTACTTAAGCTATTATTACTAAAACGGTTCGAAATTTCTACATATTACGTTAATTCATTTTCAGATTTTATTTTATTTATGCATTATTTCTTCCAATTTCATTCAATTTAATTACCGTGTTATTAGCATTTTTACTCCATTTGATTATTTCAAACATTGGTTCAAATCATAGAGCGAAGTTCTCAGCATCGAGTTTTCATCAAAAATTAAAAGTTAATTGATAATTACGTATTAATATTCATGGAGTGAACTCAACGTTTTAACTCCAAAACAAATCGAATTGATGTCGAAATGAAATTAGTCGATGCATGTTAACATGTACGCAACAACAGAATTGCAATTCTGCTCTGAAATTAGGTGTTGTGAGTTTGCAGCACATATGAATCGTTTATCTTGCGAAAATCATGTAAATCCGTTTTGGAACTTTAATGAGTTTCAGTAAAATGTGGACATAAGCGGACACACGATTATATCGATTTTACGACCTTTTTATATTTGAACTTATTTTTATAGTAAAGAATTTGACATATGTAATATTGTTAATTTCTTTCTTGCAGAATCGTGTATATATGTTCACATATGTACGTATGTAATTTTAGACACAAATAAGATAATAATAACTAAGTCCATTCGCAAAAATCGATTTCGAGTATAAAGAATGATATCAACACGAATTTATTTCATAAATCGTATATTTCGACAGAATTTTTCAACTGGTGTACGGCATTTGTTTATTGTAACAGGTCGTTGTATACGCAAGATTAGCATGCTAAGTACCATTCGCGTGACAATACTTGAACAGGCAGGCAGCGGCGCGAGCTACTTCGCATGCCATCGCATTATTATTCTTTGTAATACGAATATTCCGACCAATTAATGATTATCGGTCAATGCAATCAGTCAGCTTCCACAATTAACAATGCACGGGCGTAAAGAAGCAAAGAATTTATCGAAGCAGCGTTACTTCGCACGTATTACACGTTCGTTTGTTCGTGAAGATCGAGGCGGCAGAAAATGGATTCATATAAATTACTGTTCCGTCACGATAATTATTCCTTTAATTTTATTCAGATTTGAATACGTCTCGCGTTACGTTACTACATATTTTTTTGTCGTAATTCATTATACATGTAATTTTCATTTCCGAATGGAGAGCGCGAAGTAACGCACCAATTGTTTGATCGAATGGATCAACTGAAATAGTACTTTGTGCATCGTTTATTAATAATATTTTGTGTAATTGCATATTACTGTTAACGCCTGTAGTGCCGCGCGAGCATTGTATTCTAGTGATTAATGCGCGTAATTATTAACCGTGTTTTCGCAAATATGTGTCATGTGAATGCAACGAAGCAAACTGAGAGGAGAGAGAAGCCTAGAAGGCATTAGACGACGGAGTAACTATATTTGTTAACGTTTACACATCATTTGTTATTTGAAAGATTAATAATCTCTCATCTTTGAATCGTTTATTAAGATAATTCAAATAAGAATGAAAGAAAAGGACTTTTTTGTAGATGCATATGTATATAATTATTTTTTTTATCAGAAATCTATTGATACTTGTATCGCTTGAGTTCTCCTCAATCTGAAGATAAATAGTAAGAAACTTACGCTGACTCCCGTGACGAGGATGTCGTTCCGACAGTTTTCCGCCGTGTCGTGTGTACACCGATGACCATCGACGCACCAGTCGCACGGGAAGCTCGACGACACGCATTGCGTGCACGAGCTGTACGTGTTGCAGTCGAAGAAAGTGAAATTCGTCGCCACCAAATCGGGCCCGTTTGTCATCCGTACGGACAGCTTGGCCGTGAAATGGTGCCGGCCCGGCGGTATCGACGGCAGTAAATCGGTCCTCGGGGTGGTACAGTTCACGCCGTAGGACTTCCGCGAGGCGTTCGTGATCAGGGTCTTGTCGAGGGCGGAGAACGCGCACAGGAACTGCCCGGACAGGGTCGGCAGGTTCTCGATGACGAGCTCGAGGGTCCTGGCGGTGGTGCGCTGCAGCTGATCCGGCGTGACCGTGGTGATCGTCGTGCATCTACCGCTCTTGTAGGAGATCCAGTAGAGCGGATCCTTGGCCGCGTCCTGGCAGTCGCTGCGCAGGTTGCACTTGTTCTCCAACGAGCACCAGCCGCAGTACGGATCCTTGGCGCCCAGGCAGTCCCAGCAGGTCTTGTAGACCGAGCACTCCTGCACCTTGACCTTCGAGACTTTCTTCTCCGTCAGCACGTAAAGATGCATTAGCTGCGAATCGAATAGCAGATCCGGGTTCACCGGAGAGCCAGGATCGATCTCGAGATCACCGTACTCCAATGCCAGCGTCGAGCTCTCCACTACCACCTGCAACAGGAATAAAATTTTTTTACGTAAGTAAATTGATTGAGCGCACAGTTAATTTATCTTAATTTAATTATTGTAGATAGATCAGTCTGCCCAAGTACAGAAAGGCGTAATTACATTTTTTTTATGATGAAAGTTTTTATTTAGTTGCACGCTAAAAATAAGCGGAATTAAATCTATGAATAAGATAAATTTTTCGTACAAAATATCAGAATTTTAAGGAGATTTTGCAATGAAAAATATCAAATTTTATCGAGTTTACTGCAATTCCTTTAATTTTCCTGTTTATTTCGATGCACCCTATTTAGTAATGATAACGATGAAGCAATCTATTGTTATCACGTCAGAAAATATTTGATAAATATAATTGAAACATAACTATTTTGAATAATTCAAAGAAGATTGATGATGTACATCAAGTTTAATATAATCAGCCTGCCTGAAAAAATATAATTTGTCTCGTCGAAAATGTTTCCAATACAGAAGGATCGTTAGTACTTTAAAAAATCAGGAATTTACAATAATCGGTGGATTCGCGCAAAATTAGAGAGATGCAGTCATTCATGATTGCAGTTAACAGGCTTGTATAATATATTTACTGTATATAATGCCAGAGTGCTCTTGTGTTAACGAAACGAGGATGATACGAGCGGGATGAAGAATTAAATATTCACGACGAAATTATGAACAACTGCTAGCTCGGCTAGCGCGGAGTGAATGTTACTTCCGTTTAAGTATTTATTGGGTATTAATTATCGATATTAGTTCGGTGACGACCTCTCATTGCGTATTCCGTTTTCCCCATTCCCACGATAGTGAGCACATTTCCAAAAATATTTAATACGCGCCGTCCCCCGCAGACGTATCACCGATTTTAATAGTAATGGCGTATAATAATCCGACTGCAGCAAACACATTTGACAGCCGGTGAATTTTACTTCCGCATTACAGGGAGCAACATGGATATTTACGTTGTCGCGTAGATTCGTCCCCGCAAATTTCCCAGGTGGATACCGTGTATCCACCGTTGTCGCGGGTCGAGCTGTTTTTTTTTCCCCTCTTCAGCTTCAATGCCGGCTGGTGATCACCGGAGTCTAAGAGAAGATTGCTGCCGCCGAAAGTAATAGCGTAGTTGCAATTTGCACGCTATTATTTTAACGCGAGACTCTCAGCGCGTCACATCTTTTTCATGGACGCGCGTGGTACAATCATGCCAGGTGCACTCGCGTAACATTCATTTTCTTAGACCTCACCGCGAGTCTCATTCGCGGTCGCGGTTAAGGGAACGTAAATTAAGTCTCAGTCCGCGACTCAGTCCCGGGCTTTCAATTGACAGCGAAATGATGACAACGGCTGGAGGTAGGTCCCCGGGGGACTGGAATCGTTCGGCAGTCTAATAAAAAGGTCATACTTTCGAATAGTAATAACAGTAATCATGTCGAAACACGACGTGAATCGCTTTTAGCGGTGTCGTTTAGCTTCGATGTAACGAATTTACTGAGAATAACATTCGCTGTTCGTTTAATAATTATTGCCATCTAAGGATTCTTCTCGTAACAAACCTTCATTACGATGACGGTAATATTGTGTAACGACTGCGTTAGCTAACGCAAATTTCTAATTGTGTGCTCAACTAATTAAATTTGCCTTTCACCTTTTAAATATGTAAAGTTTTTAGAATTTATTTAACTTGATTAAAGTTTTGTGAATGTCTTCAATTCCATAGATTTTAGAGAACGCTGGGCTTTCTTCTCACTAGGAAGTGTTTTCCGAAATGTTAAACTTTCCGACATCAGATCGCACTTGATATTGGGTCGATGTAATTTCAGATCCGTCGCCTGTTAACGATAATGTAATGTAATATGGAAAAAGACGTACACATTACGGGTAACGGGCTATTTTACTAAAGCAGAAATGGAATAGTTAAGCATTCGCGTGTAATTTACAACAAATTGAATTGAGAGAGCAAAGCGAAGTTCGTGGTAAACGTACGGCGCGCAGTCACTATTCCGATTTAATTAACAAATATTAATTAAGTCGCGTCGCGCAGCGCGAATCGAGCCAACAGGCAATTTGCCGCAATTTGGTAAACATCTGTTCGTCTATTCCACAATGCTCATTAGAACAATAATTAATGCCTTTTAATAAAGGCGGAAGAATGGATTATTACTTATGTCATTGACAATTCCACAGTCGCGAATGCAAACGCGGGAAATTAAACCAGTTCTAAATGAACAAGATAGGAAATCTCCAAGTTCTTAATACAAACGAATGTGTACTTCGTACTTGGCGTTTCTGTAGCACTCTTTGAAAGTTTTACCAATTGCATAGCGCTATAATCATTTAATTGAAACTCGACGTTTCAACGTCGGGTGATCCTCGCCTCTTCCGGCAGAACTGTTTCACTGTTAGTCCGATTCGAGTCTTGCGAGACGCCGAGAGGGATCGTGGCGTGGCGGAGTTCCGCGGAAGAATTCTAGGCAAGGGCTAAGGGCTGTCCCAGCTACGTACCGATCAGCATTCGACCTCTGGCCGAGTAATGAGTCGTTACTTAAGACAGGCAATCACGGCGTGGTAACTATGTTACAATCTTTGTGTCCAGGCGGGCTGGGGACGGGCAGAGGAGAAATAATAACAATAATTACCGAGGCTACCGAGTGTTAGTGGTGGTTGTTAATTCTAAGGTTCGCCCGCGGTATCCGCGGCCGGTCTTTTTAGCGTGATTTCGTTCGCGTCGGTATACGGTAACGCGAGTGCGATGTTCGCGCGTCATTCGGCCTCGGCAAATCCTCAGCCAACGTCGACGCACAAAGAGGCTTTAATAAACGCGCGGGGATAAAGGCAAGGTCGGTGAGGTCGAGGATGAGCCGGTAGGAGGGTTAAGAGCGAAGGGAGGTGACGGGGGAGCAGATAGAAATTATTTCTTAATGGAAGAAGAAGCATCGTGAGGCAGACGCAAACGCAAAGGGGGTACCTGGTAATGATGAAGAAGAAGGAGACAAGATGCAAGCGAGAGGTTCGCAGGAAAGTTGCGTGCGGCACGATAGAAAAGGATAGATGCGAAAAAGAATGACGTCAATAAAAGTAACTATAATAATAAAGAAAACTGGCAATAAAGATAAACTTTTGGGGATAGATGAGCGTATCAGAAATGATTAGCTGGATAAATAAAAAATTTGATAAAGATATGCATCAATCAGCAGGTGCAGAAAACGACGATATTAAAATGAAATGTTTTGTTTACTTTAACGCACGAGGAAAATAAGTACCCAATAATTATTCCAATTCACAGAAATGTGCTATTAATTGAAAAGAGTTAAATTTTTTCTATGCAAAGTTGAGATATAACGGGAAATAATAGATATTATTTGGTTAAAATTTTACTTAATTAGAGCTTGATTTCACATCAAAGTAATAACTTAAACTTTTATTAAAATCTTATTTTGTTACTCCCCTATTTCATATAATACATCAAAGCAGAGCTACGGAACTTTTTGAAGACAAGCGCAGGTGCAAAACTATAAAAGAAAAGTAGCGTACAGGAGAAAATGAAGAATGAAGGGACAAGAAAAGGATTGAGTGCAGGGCGAGGGATAAGATATCGTCGCCTTTCGCGTCCCGACATTCAATCGATGACGTTTAGAACGCGAAGAAAATAATAATCGCGACGCTGCCGAGAAGTAGGCGGACGTCTTAATTAACGCGCTGGAGTTGCGCTCCCGCTTTTTCTGGCACGCGCGATTGCATGTGCATCTATCCTTGCGTTTGTAACTCGCGTGGGCAACGCTCCCGATCAGTGCGTCAGGCTGACCGATAAAAAGCGAATCGAACGTCGACATTCCTGAATCAATTTCGTGCCGAGCGTGTTCGCGCGTCCCACGTAAGGTGCTCGCGCATTAATGCCACGGTGAAATCCCCGTCGTTGAGTTCGTTGCATGGCAAACGCGGCCGGGTGCGATTAACGAGACGTGTCTTTGTCTCTGTTGGCGCATGCAGGAAGCGACGGACTGTCAGCCGATCGATATAATCAATCGTTAATTACTAATAACATGTTACGGATACCGCGAGCTCCATGAATAACGAACGATGCTTATTTCAAAGTTTAATGAATAGGTTCTTACGTAATTAACGAGAGCGTGAGAGCAGTCGTTACCTGCGATATAATAGTTTCTCTAGCTTCATTAAAAACAACTGACTGTGAAAAATTTGCATACACATACACCTCAAAAATAGTGTATATTTCAATTAAACCATGATAAATTATAAATTATAAATTTTATTTTACTTCTAAAAATTTAATTCAATTTTCTTGCAATAAATTACATTGTAAGCATTAAATGCGGAGGAAGATATAATTGATAGCTGAGAATTTGACACGAGTCCCACACGTTCGACAGAAATCGACGATCGCTTCAAAGAACTATCGCGAGCGAATTAAAGTCTAATAGAAAATTCCTACTTCGTAGAGGCGTCGGGCGACAATGTGAAAGGGGTTTAAGAGCGATGATCACAACAAGGACTCGTCTCGAGGCACGTTCTTGCATCCTGTCAGAATGTCTCAAGGAATAGCGACGGGGAGTAGCAACAGGACCGATGCGAGGCGCGATGCGATTAAATCCGGAGGTACTCCCGCCGTCGCGATGCATTTCGACGCGGTGATTATACGTCGAGTTACGTATGCATCCCTCCCTCTATCTTTCCTCTCACCCCCCCCCCCTTTCATCCCCGACCGGCGCCTCTCCGGAATTTTTAAATGCATTCTTCGACGCGGTTCGCCGCACCGTCGCCGGGATTTCTTCTCGCGGATGCGACGGTGAGAAGAAAGAAAAGAGGGATTTCCCCGCACCGCCACTCAACGATAGCGAGGGGGATGGCGGGAGGACAATGTCTCCGAGAGGCATTCGACAGCGGCACAAATGTAAAATTCTGCCGTTGAGAGAATCCTATTTCATGAACCTTATCCAGCGATTTTATCTAGCGAATCGAATGCGCGTTCATTTCGAGAGAAAAAGAGAGAGAGAGAGAGAGAGAGAGAGAAGAAGGAAGTAAAATCGATTAGAATTAACTCTTGTTAACCCGGAGTGAGGAATATGGAATGTAATGTGCTCTATGATAATGGATCTATCTCGAAAACTTTCGTGTGACATCAAATCCACGTCATTCATCATTTACGACTCTCTTACCGTATCTAATATTAATGGGAGAAGTTGCTACTCTCTATTTTGTACCAATATTGTCCTAGTTTGACTATAATAGCAATATTTAACGTGAAACAATTTTACATCCCAACTTCGAGCAAATGGAAACTTTCCTGCAACGGGCCTCTTTAACTATTCAAAATCGTGTTAACATACTTTTCATGCTCCTATTATACATTTATTGTTAACTTTCAACGTGAAATCAATTTTCATGCTGCAGATGTTTTATAAACTTGTAAGAAAAAATGAATAACACAGTTTCGCTTTAATATACCTTGTTTCACAATTTTCCGTGACATTACTTTTTGAAATAACAAAAGTCAAGCAAATTATATAACTATTTATTCGCTTGAAATAAATTTCTAGCTGCATTACTCGAACCTAGTCATAGCGACTTAGAATAAAAGGAGGCAGAAGAATTGCTAATCTAGCTTCGATAAAGATAAACTGTCGGTTTGAGAAATCTTCATGAATCGTCATTGCATCTATAGGACGAGATTCTGATGCAGCAAACACAATGCAGCGGAGGCTGCATTATCCGTACGTTGTTGAGTCATCGATAATCGGCTGAAACAGTGATTTGACGGAAACGGATGAAATCGAGGATCTTTCGTGACATTACTTCTCACAGCACATCCGACAAATTAACACCGTGTCTCCGGGAAACTATACAGAATACTCAGTAAGAGGAATTCAACAGCAGAAATCATTCTTTTAATTAGCGGCATTGAGCAATTTCCGAATATTCAATTTCTAAATAAAAAAATGTTACGTTACATTTTAAAGAGAAAATTCTGCTATGGCGTTTAACTGCAGCGAGTAAGAAGCTTGTAGCAGAAAAATAAAGACGATATTGAAATGCGATAACGTAATAGTTCTGTATCGTCAGTGCACGAGGCAATGTTTATCTTGTAAGATCGCGTTTAGCAACGAGTTTGCTTACAAATTGCCCTTAACGTAACTCTCCTCATTATTGCTTTTAATTCTTCGACACGGTGTAGTAATACATGTAGCGAAGGTGCTAATGCTGATGGACTCTGAAAGGTCAGACGTTGAAAGTACACTAAATTATATATCCCGGCGATAACGACGCGACGAAAAATAATCGCGAGTCCGAGAAATCCATTAAATTGAAATTAACAGGGCCCCGGTGAGATTTATCCGTGGGCGTCATTAAAATGCCGCACGCGCGAATCATCGTTTCCCGGCGATAATCGTCGCCGATAAGAAGCGACGGCCGACAGTACGCATTTATAGCCGACGAATCGCGCGTTTTTAGTCGACCCCCGAGTGATGGAAGCGCAAGAACTCGCTATCCCACGATTTGATAAATGAACTCACAGTATGTAATAACCAGGTCGCCGACGTCGGTAAAAGCGCGCGCATAATGTGTTTCACCCCTCGTGTTTCCCCGCGCCCTCCTCTCCCTCCCTCCCCCCATCCATCCTCGGTATAAAACAACCGAGGGTGACATAATGCGATTGTACGCCGCGGTGTTACGCGCGATAGTCGACTAACAATTTTTCATTATTCGAATCTGTCGTTGTTTTTCGGCGCAAAGAGATGCAAGGGGCGGTCGGGCACGGGGGGAGAG
>VBVQ01004130.1:0-15886 GCA_011636635.1 Tetramorium simillimum
GGAAGGGGGGACGGGGAGGGAAGGGAGACGGCTCGCCGATCCCGACGACACGCGGATTCCCGAAACGGCCAAACTAACCTAGCGCGCGTCCTCGCACTTCACATGCCCCTCTCCATGCCAGAAGGGGAACTGTCGCGCTCGCGGGCGCGCGCGCGCGCGCACGCACGACGGATGGAGCGCGACAGGCGTCCGGGACGAGGTCCGTTTCCGCAACCCGGCACGTTACGGGCAACAGTCTTCGAGAAAGAGACTGTGAGAGAGACAGAGAGAGACGGACGCGCGGCGTGCTCCGTGCACGCGGTTGCTGCGCGCGCGAAAGAAAGAACAAAGCAGACGTGGCAATCTACCGTCCCGGTTGCGCGAGATCGCCGGCGACCCGCGAACACGGCACCAGCGATCCTCGTGGCTCTCCCGCGGCGGGTCGGGTCGCCTAGCACGCACACACACCCGCGCGCGCGCGCGCTGACTCGGCGCTTTCGCGTAACCGCGAGTGTCCGCCGGCGCGCGGCTTATATACCCACGCTCTCGGTGCAACCTGAACGGCGCCGCGGATCACGCGGTGACTCTCCAGCGCGCGCGGACGTCCACCATACGCGCGACTCCTCGCCCCAGCGGACGGCGCCGGAACGCTCACGGCGGGCGCACACGCACCGCACGCGCCGCTGGCTTAACCTTCCTTTACGTACCTCCTTATCGCACCGGGTACTCTCACGCGGTAATTTCCGGCGGCGGCGAGAAGAAAACCCTTTTTTTCTCGCAGGCACGCGGCCGCCGTTGACTCCGCGACAGCACTTACCCACGACACGCGATTCTTCGCGGAACGCTTTTTCCCCGCACCGTACCAACCCCGCGTGCCTACCAGTACCGGCGTGGCATCGCGTTACCGCGGATTACGTAAACGCGGCGCATCTTCAGCGGAGCCTCGTCCCACGGGAAAACGGTACGGTACGGTACGCGAGAGACATGTGGTCAACGCTGCCGAGGCCTCGGAACACGAGCGCGGACCGGCTTCCGGTCGATCACGCGGACGGCCGCGCCAGATGGCGCGCGCGCGGGCACGCACGCACGCCTCCCGCTTCCGCCGCGCGTTTTCGAATTCGAATGTCGTGTCCCCCGAATTACAACTGGCGGATTCACGATCGCGATTGTGCTCGCGTTTGCGTCTCCAATGTCCATTTCTACCACGGTAGATTAATTTTAATCTCGGTTTAACTTACTTTTTATCTTTTTCTAATTCTTAGGACTGAAAAAAGATAGGAAGTAAATTAAACCGAGATTAAAGTTAATCTGCATTGGTAGAAATGGACGTAATGCCAATTTCTACCAATGTAGATTAACTTTAATCTTGGTTTAACTTACTTTCTATCTTTCTCTAATTTTAAGAATTGAAAAAAGATACAAGATACAAGATACAAGTTAAACCAGATTAAAGTTAATCTACATCCGTAAAAATGAATATTAACCAATTAGAAAAGAGCTTGTGGGCAGTCTTTTCTAATTGGTCTTCTTCTTCTTCAATTCCCCCAATTGGGGCTGGCACCTGGTTCTTGACGGGACTCAATACGGCCAAATATCTAAATCTTGAGTCCTTTCGGACGAGGAATACAAAAGGCGGTTGGTTGCGTCAGCAACCCTCAAAAATTCTATAAGACGAAACACGTCCGAACACGTTCACTATCAGTTTATTTTTCTAATTGGTGAAGAAACTCAAACGCGATCGCGAGCCGCTAGTGTGATTCGGGCATAAAGGCCATTCTACAATTGAGTAAATGTAGTTGTAAATGTAAGAAAATGACCAATCATAGTCGAATATTCTTTTTATGATCAAAGAATGATCGACTATGATTGGTCAAATTCTTACTACTTTACGTATACAACAACGCTTATGCAATTGTAGAATGGCCTTTACTCACCACGTGGCGGAAAACCGACTGATCGCTGAGCTAATCGTGCGCCTCGCTTTTCCGGAATATTGCAATAATCGCGGGCTTCGAGCAACTTTCGAGCATTGAACAAAAATTCGTTCCGAAAGTTATATAAGATATTTAGGGCTGTTAGGCCATTTGAGATAAGGCGTACGGAATTAAGCGTTAACAATGGAGCGTTTGGCCTAGTAGTGAGAGTACTAGCCTTTCGAAACAAAGGATCTTGGGGCCCGATTCTTGAACTCATACGAAACATTTTCGTATACGTAAATAACGCTGCGCGGTCACTGATTGGTATATGATTTGAAATCTAGAAGGTATACACCAATTAGTGACTGCGCAGCGTTATTTACGTATATGAAAATTTTTCGTACAAGTTCAAGAATCAGGTCTCTGAGTTTGAAAAAATCCGGTGCTCTCCCAATTTTTCCGTCGCTTACAAAAATAATTGATTTATTTTAACGTGAATGCTGTAGGCTAAGTTTTCCCAAGATTTCTTCAGACCCGAAAATTTCTGGAAAGACGAACGAGCCGTTTTCTTATCTTGGAATCGCTCTGTTTGGGTGAGCTCTCCAAGCCGATTACATGAGGAACGCTTCGGCTATAGGTCAACGTTTTAGTTCAGGTCTACAATAGGGGTGCATTTGTTTATGCAGTGGCTGCCGTAGATGCTGTAACATCATCTTCGTTGTACGTTTAAAATCTCAAAAATTTTTATGTTAGGTATAGTGCAAGCTTTAAGCAAACTTTAAGCTCTTTTTATGCAAGCTTTAAGCTGTAAAGGTCATTCTACAATTGCGTAAGCGTTGTTGTAAACGTAAGGCTGTAAGAATTTGACCAATCATAGTCGATTATTCTTCGATCGTAAGAAGAATATTCGACTATGGCTGCGTTTCGATATTCACTGCTAGTACTGAAAATCTATAATGTACGTAACGTAAACTATAGATTTTCAGTACTGGCAGTGAATATCGAAACGCAACCATAGATTGATTATTTTCTTACAGCCTTACATTTACAACTACATTTACGCAATTGTAGAATGGCCTTTTCCACAATCAGTCGTATGTCGCTGTCGGATGTCGTAATTGTAAGATGTAACCAATCACAGTCTGTGATTGATCAATTTTTTTAGAGCTTAAAGCTTACTACACCATATGCGAGTTTAAGGGAGGAAGGAACGAGGTCGATATTTAAAATAAGAATGGTCATTTTTTAAAAATTAAAACCAAATTACATTTATCTTCTTCTTTTTACAATTAGTCGTAGTACCTCATGACTGAAGCGTCATAATTGACAGAACGAGTGCTTAAGGCCGTCACACATAAAATTCCGTAAGGTCATAAAACATAACAATAAAAAAATCGATCAATCCCAATCCAGTATTTGGCTCTCCATAACCCCTCCATTGCCAAATATTGGATTGGGATTGGTCGATTCCTTACTGTTACGTTTTACGTTCGTACGGAATTTTATGTGTGGCTCAGTGCTGCGATTTCGAGCCCCGGCACGCCAGCGAATTTCCCCCTCCACTACGCACACAGAGCACGCTCGGTCTATCGGTGTGTCGGGCCGACACACCGATAGACCGAGCGTGCTCTGTGTGCGTAGTGGAGGGGGAAATTCGCTGGCGTGCCGGGGCTGAAATCGCAGCACTGGTGTGGCTTTTCATTGGGCATGTTCAGAGGAAAAAGCAGCAAGATCGCCATTAGTGGCGAACGTGTTCGGACAGGTTTCGTCGCGAAGGAAAATTTTTGAAAATTGCTGATGCAACTAACCGCATTTGTTTACTTATATATTGATTTTTTGGCATCCACTATTCAATTTTGCATATTAAACATTAGAACGCATAGTCATATTGAAGAAGAAGAAGAAAAAGAAGGAGAAGAAGAAGGAAAAAGCAGCTCATTGAGCAACAGCGGAGCGCTTAGTGATTCTTTAATATGATGGCTCTTACCTTTGGTTTTTCTTTGGATCTAGGTGTAGAAACCAATCGTATTAATTAAAGTAAAATATTAAAGAATTACAAAGCTCACTGAGCAGCTTTTTCCGCTGAATGTGCCCCCATTTGATAACAATAAATGAAGATTATATATATATATATATATATATATATATATATACACAGGGTGTATCAAAATTGATGATAAATATTTTAATAATAAATTTTTTGTAACATTTTAAGACGAAAGTTCAAATACGAAAATGCCGAAGCTATAACAGTTTTTAAATAAATGGGAAAGATCACAAATGATAGGTCTAAGATTTCGCGCGCTCAGGGCACCGATCATGTAACTTTTGTCACGTGAAAAGTGAACAATTTCACGTGAACACAACGATTCCATTGATTGGAATCCTTGAGTTCACGTGAAATTTTTCACTTTTCACGTTTTCGAAAATTACATGATCGATACCCAGGAATGGTGCAAAATGGCTAGTGACGGAGGTGGTTCTTCCATGAACCAAATATCTTTGACAATGACAAAATTATTGAAAAAAACATTCAGGAGTTCCATTAAGATTGTATTTCGGTTTATCCGTAATAAATTATAAAAATAATTTTTAAAGTGTTTTTATTCGATAGTTATAAGTAATGTACCGATATTGATACGTGTCAGCTGTCATATTTATTTGGTTCATATGATAAGTTATACCCATTTTTATTTATTTTACATTAATTCTTTATTCGGTGTTTTAGTGTTACTTTGTACGTACATTTTTTAAAGTATTACTACATATATTTTATATTTATATACATCTAATTTTTATTGCATATACAATTATATTACATAACATACAAAATATATTGTGTATATATAGTATCTTTAAATAAACACTTATTAACTATATAATGTATAATATTTGAGTATCAGTGATTTGCAAACAGCAACAAAAAATGTAATTTGTTGAAACTCTGTATAAATTTTATATATAAATTTGTGTAGATATATTTACATATAAGATGTGTCGAGCATCCAATTTTAATTCAAACGGACAAGAATTAGTTGATTTTGAGCAAGTCCATCGAAATGAAATAGTGATTCTAGTTCGATTTCGTTTAACATTCTCAAAGTCAAGTTAACATTCTCATACAAGTCAAGTTTCTTAAAATAAAATCATATAAATTTTCACAATCTATAATTTTTCTTGAGTCTACATAAAACTGTCATAAAATATAGTTTAAGAAATACTTAATACTTCATTTTATTCTATATCGCGATATGAAATATCAAATATCTCGTAAAATATTTATTGTTACACAGATGTCACATTATTTTTATATTTTTACGTGAAATATCAGGATATCAAGGGGAAACCGTATTATGAAAAATTTATATTATTTCATTTACACAAATAAAAGTGATGTTAAAGATGAGTCAAGCTCAAATTAAAATCATCACTTTGTTTTCCTGGAAATTAAGTTTAAGACATTTTTTTCCCTTTTCATCTAGTTTATGATTTCTTGAATTAAAATGGAATACCTTAGACACGTGTACATGCGTGTCAAGATTTTCCTGTCTATTGTATTACGTATTATTGTTTTAATATAGGAACATTTTTTTTATTGGCAACTAACTCATTCTAATGTACTAATGATAACATCAATTGTCGTCATTTGATTAAATTGACTGGAATAATTGTACTCTTTTGTAACAGATAATCACAATTTAAATAGATCACGTGTGCGCACACCAAGATTCTTAAGCGCAGAAAAATGTAGTCGATCATAAACCCGAAGAAAATATTCTGTCATCTAATCGAATTTGAGGTAGTCCCCGAGATAATGTATACTCGTGGACACAAAGGTTGCAACAGATTGCAACACTTTTTCTTTTAGTGCTGAATTTGACTGCGTATTACTATTAGGAACACGTGTTCCTAAAAAAAGTGTTGCAATCTGTTGCAACCGATCTGTTCACGACTGTACATCAATTGCAGTAAAATTTACAAATTTATCAACTGACCTCTACAGGATACTTCTTCAAAGATCGTTGGATACATTCCGCTATTGTGGATCTAAAATAAAATATATGTACTGTGATAAAAGTTTTCTATAAGAAATATTTCTGTTAGATAAAAGAAAGAAATAAAAGTATAGAAAATTATAATAAATTTTGCAAATACCTGAAGACTTTTTGATGAAGAAGATATGCACTAACATGTCCAGCGTCGATATAACGAACCTCAGCTCCCGGCCAGATCGTTTGCAGACTCATGCAACGATCTCGCGGTACGTAGGCGTCATTCTTGGCACAGACGGCGATGATTAATTCAGTGTCAATCGGCACCTCGAAATTTTTCAAATGCGTGCACTCATCCATTATACCGCGCATAAATTGCAATGCTTCGTGCTCGCGCCATTTGTTGTCTGAAAACAGTGGATGCTTCGGCACTGGCAATAAGCAAACGCCTGTTGCGGGAAAGACAATCACATAAAAATCATGCTTACATACTGCCTAGGATCGTCAAACGCAAGGCTAACAGATAAACATATTTGAATAAACATTTAAATTCCTTTAACTTCATCACAAGAAAATGAGAACTGACAGTGACTGCTATTCATAGTCAGTTCTTATTTCAATACTAATACGGTTCTGTGATTGGTTTAGAGTATTTTAAGACTATACTTAAGATGATCTTAAACATAAGAACTGACTATGAATACCGGCCTATGAGATATATTTGATATTTTGTAACCTTCTCTATTTTTAAACTACGTTAAATTAATGAATCGTACACAGATACGCAAATTAATTACACAAGACTGATATCTACCTTTGAGAGCATTGGGATCCTTCGGTTTAAATCTGCTGGACAGCAAATTCAAGGGAAATATTTTGGCTGCCGCTTTCTCTTCTGCAATCTGATATTGCAATTGATTGCTATCATTTTTGGATTCGCTCTCGGTGGTAACATTAATGTTATGATTATCAATAGAATTTGTACTAATTGCATCACTCGTAGTATTATTGTCTCCGTTACTTTCTTTAGATTCTTTTTTCAACTTATATACTCTCTTCATGCTCGCAGGATAATGTTTCGCGAAATGTTGGCCAGCTAAAAAAGCATCCTAAAAACATATTTAATAAAAATAAAGAAGTTGAAAAACAATTATTAACAGAATTACAAAACTCGCATACTAACATCCTGATCGATAATTTTCACCATTTTTGCGAGATCATTTTGATATACTTCATCCGAAAAATATTGCATTTCCAAAAGTGCCCAATTGATTGATGCGCTCATTACTCCCTCTGTAAATACGGGCGAAGCAGTTGACCATGACAGACAAGGTACTAATGAGATTGGCTTTGGCCAATTAGTAGCTGCTAAGGATGCCATCTGAAAAGAACAAGCTATTTAGATGTACGTGACGCGATAAGTTTATTTTTATTTTAGAGTTTCTTAAAACTAACGTGTCCACCCATTGACAATCCAGTGATAGCCAGCGGACTAAATCCATGTCGTTCGCACCAATTCAACAAAACAATCGATTCCATTATCAGGCAGCCTCCCATAATAAAAATGTCACACACGTTGTGCAAACTGGAACGTCTAAAAGCAACAGGGAAGAATGTATTATAAATGTGTGCATTTGTGCTTTATGGAACACAGCCAAGAAAAACAAATCTGCAAAAGTCTTTACCGATTACGTAACTTTGTACTCTACAAACCTTCCAAGAATTCTTACATTTGATCATCTGGTTTTCTCAGTCCATAAAATGGATTTTCCAACAGTATCGATGCTATCCCAGATTCCTTGAGTAGCGGTTTAGCGATAAGATTTCTACGTCGCCAAAAAAACTAGTTAATAAGTAAAATATGTAAATATTTTGTTAGGGATGGAGATATTGTACACTTTAAAAAACCATCAAGGACATAACATGAAAAAGCAATAACACTACATACATGATCACCTGTCCCTGCAAGGTGTAAACAAATTGGTTTTATCTTATGGGAGCTCCATTTGGGTGGTAGAACCATCTGAAAGTAAGCCATCTTGGTTTTATCTGGCATTATCCCTGGGAGATGCTTCTCAAAAGGCGATTCAAATTGACCTTCAATTATGTGACAGTCTGACCAAATTTCATCCTATGGAAAAACACACATATTATCATTTTTGATAATAGCAGAGCTTGCATTATTAAAAAAAAGTGCGAAATACTTTTGTTATCTCTATTGGATACTCAAGTGATATCATATTGTAGCATGCTTCTCGATTTGCGATAACTTTTCTGAATTCAAAAATTCTGAAACAAAATTTAAAATATTTATAAGTTTAGATTTATTGTTAAATGCTTATAGATACTATTTACTATAGATATCCTGTATAAAATTGATAGAGAAAAATATAGCTACAAAGTATATATAATTTTATAAAAAAATGTTGACTGAAAAGTATCTACGTCTGTCTAAAAGTGTCAATATAGAAGACGATAAACATCTGCTTCAAACATCTGTTCTTGTTTCAAATGAATCCATCACATCCATCTAAATTCATCTATTATCTCTCGGAACAAAGTCTCTCGTTTCTACCAATAAAAATTTAATTTCAATCTCCATTCAAGCCACTCTTTATCTCTGTCGAGTTCTACTTATTAATGCTGAGTCATGCCGCACTCCACCCATCCATTATCGTTCGAGAAACGATTCAGATAGATAGTAGACATCTACCCGAAGATAATGACGGAACTTACCCGCGATCAATCCCAGGACATGAAGTATTCAACAAGTGACATTTAGGTTAAGATCCAGGTTAGCCACTTACCTACGCAGATTCTGCGGATTGCCCCAGCCCTTGGTGAAGAACTTGGTGAGCAGGATGCTCCGATAGACCGCGTCCAGACGGCTCGGCGGCATCGCGACGAAGTTGGACGAAGTGTCGGATCGCTCGCGTTCACTCGTCGTCGTCGTCGTCCTTGTCGTCTACGTCGTCGTCATCGCGCGCGCGATCCAGCACCTTCGCGCATTTCACGCGAAGAATCGGCCGGTCCCGCTTCTCCGCGTCATCCCCCTCGTTCGCCGAGTCGCGCGCTCGAGCCCACGAGTTTCGCGAACCAAAAAAAGAAAAAAAAAAGAGGACGTGGTCTCGCTCTCACGCCACGGGGATCATTGCGCGCATTTCGCCGTCGTGCGTGTGCATCTCGCGCGGAGGGAACCAATCGACGAGCGAACGGACTGTCGGACGATAAGCGCGATCCAACGGCGCGAACGCCCGGACTTCGCGCGTAAGTACGAATTCAAGTTACAAAGGGATGGAGAGCGACTTCGATCGAGTTGCGATTAACTCGACTGTAAGCGAGTGCGAAATCGCTTGCAGTGGGATCCTCGATGTATATAGCCCTTGACCTGTATAACCTATATAACCCTTCACCGTACGTGAAGTTTTATTGGGCTCGGCAAAAAATTCCGACGTTATTAATATATAAGAATTTCAAAAATAAAATTATTTTTGCTAGACTAAAAAATGCACACGCAAAAACATATTATTTCTGTTATTAAATTTCTATTACTTGTGCTAAAGATTATTTTTGTATAATTTTTCAAAAGTAAAACTTTTTCTCACTCGATTACACAAATTTTAATATAGTTTTTTAGACAAGAAAATGGCGATACTTTTGGAGCGATAAGTTTCTATGTACTTAGTTACACAATTGTCCCCGATCTCATTTTTTCCTGTATGTTAAATGACAAAAGATTAATAATTCTATCTAATCTAATTGCGAATAATAATAAGATATTACTTAATAAATTAATTTAAGCCATTAAGTTATTCGGGATTTTGGCCTAACTTTGGCATATAAAAAGAAACATGGCGATGTGTGTTTCGCTTTCGTCATGCTGCGTTCGACGCGCTGACGATAAATTATTCCCATTTATCGCGATATACATATAGGTAATGCAGTTACCTTAATTAAAAAATATATTTAATAACAATGTATCGTCTGCGTTATCATAATAAATTAATTCTTTGCATTATGATTTACACAGCACCAAATGATGTACATTCGTCAAAATGTGCAACGTAATTTAATTTATTATAGCAACAATGACAATATTACAATAGTATTATTTTTTAATTATTTGATTCTTAAAGCATTTTATGGATTCATGCAAGTTTAAATTTGAAAACGTAAAATTATCTTATCATTTAACTTAATATATACATTTCATTCAGTGTAAGCCTTATAGATACATTTACATTCCGTCTTATATATTACCCATAATTATTTTTGTTCATAAAAGTATCTATGTCAAACTTCATTTAAAGTATAAAAATTAGCGCGCTGGCGTACGTGTGTATGTGTGTGTGTATTATATCAATCTTTACAATCTATATAGAATTAGGCATAAATAATTTCTTCGTAAAAATATGAAAAATTACGTATAATCGACACAAGCAGGATTAGGAATATCTGTCCATTCAATTAATCGAACGAAATTATTACAAATGAGACTTGCTATTTGCTTCATCGATCAATTAAAATAAATATAAAATATAATCAAATAAAATATAGTGAAGCTGACACAATCAGGAAAACGTGATGTTAAATGCGACGAATTTGTTTGCTTGGCAAAACTAAACATTTAAGTACAGTCGATCAAAGTTTATCCATGGGAACTACTGTATAATTAAAAAAAGAACTCGAAAAATGGATAATTCAAGTTCACCAGCCTAGTGTCACTTTTACCTAATGATGAATTATGTTTGTTTCAATTTATTGGTGAGACGTCTCACAAGCTGATAGTCAGACTTATCTTTCAAAAATTTATTTACGGGAAGAAATACATTTATACTCCTGTTTCTTATAAGCCAATTGTGTATATTTTTGTGTACGAGAAAGTATTTATGTCTAACTCCATCTAGAATATAAATATTAAAATATAAGACGTGTATATGTATGTATGTGACAAATTAGGTCAATATATGTGTAAGAAAGTTTTCCGTACTTTACTATTAAAGTGTGACAGAAAAATCTGATGTTTCTTTCTTGGATTGCATGTGCAGTTGCATTTTCTTTTCCGGGCTACAATTTACCATTTTATCCAATGAAACCGTTAACACCTTATTAAAAAGTGATCTTATGCTCGATAACTTCAAAGCATAATGCAGCATAAATCTGGAATGACACAGTTACATCATCGTTCAATTGACTTGGTTGTCACGCTAAATAATTTGTGTCGTAATGTAATTAGTAATAAGAACAACTTACTTCCAAATCTTATAAGTGATCCAGTCCGAATAGCCAAGGGACTCGCGTAAACGCGGCATCTTTAAGTCAAGTGCATCCGTGACGAGTAATACCGCAGATTTGTAAGACATATACATAAGAGGGAAATAATTAAACGGTTCGATGACGCATCTCGTCATGTGTTCCCATTCGGGTGTCACTTCCTTCAAATTGGGGATCAGCCAATATTGATACAAATTCTGCGAGCGCTGTTTTATCTCCTTCAGACTGCCACGGCAGAAATTATATCTGACAAACATATTGAGATTCAGTGACGCAGCATTTTTACACACGCGATACGCTTTATTTTCCATCATGTTTATGAGAAATTTCGACGGAGAGCACGTACTTATCTTCCATTCCGAGATAATATCCGAAACATCTCCACATATGGCAAAAGCCCTCTAGTTCCTCGTCGGTTGCGTCGTGGACTCCAAAGTTTTGCGGATAAACTAAAATAAAGCCTACGAAGAAGCATTGAAGCAACGCCATGTCACCGTTGTTTATATACTTCCGCTTGAATGGCAAATCGATGAACGACTTGTAAGGACATTGCCCGATCATTTCGAATGGACACGCCTCGGCGAAGTCTTTCAGAAGCAATTGACGATCCGGGCACCATGGGTCCTTGAATTTGCACGCAGCGTCGACTTCGCGATTATCAAGCCCAGACAACTTTGTTCTTATTACAGCATGCATTTTACGCACAACCTGCATGTCCTTGAAGGCAAGCGTGCCTTCGATCCAAGGTTCACCAGTGAACCAATTCATCATGCGACACATAGTCGACAAATATCTTCGAAAAAAATTAATAAGCATTAAATAGTTTGAAAGAAATAAAAGCGATACTTAAAAAGCGACATTTCAAAGATAGAAAAATAAACATACATGGATGAACTTAATAGATAGCAAATAAAGAGCAATTGTATAATTTTGCACTTATTTTCCTACAGTCTATCAGGAACAACGATATACCTTTGGAATCCTAAATACGGCGTGTGAGTGCGGTCACTCAGGATAATTGGGTTTAGATTGTTTTCGAAGGTGTAAGCGGGTAAGAGCGACAGCACTATGGTCGTGGTAACTCCGATGAAATAATCCTGCACGAATTTCTGCCCTCTGCGGTACTTGTCCATGTCTAGCCATTCGGGTTTCTCCACCGCGGATCGACCGCAGTCCCCATGACGGAAGAAAGCCGGAATGAGTCCCAATAAGGACTCTGGCACGTTCGGATAGAGTTTGGAGAGATTCTTATTTATCCAGCTGTATTTTGCGTCCACCGTCCACTCATCGAAGTCACCGGGAAATAAGCTCCGATCGAATGTGTTCTGCAGCAGCTCCACATATTCGGCTTCGTCTGAATTTCCGTTTGCTCGCACCTCCGTCACGTTATTCAAAGTGCACTCGCGATTTTTAGCATCGTTTTTAAGCGCTTCGTTAGTGCCCGTCATTTGTACGAAATGATGTAATTTTCCTTCGATTTCCCTCCGACGCACTTTCCAGTTCTTCGTGCAACTTAAGACAGTGACTTCACGCAAGAAACTATGACGCACGACTGTTACAAGATGCAAGAAATATACACAAGACTGTGCAATTATAGTAACATTCGATAACCCGTTATGTCAATCAATGATCAGTGTGACCTGTCCATGCTTTATCTCCGTTTACCTTAAAATATTTTTCACGAGATAATTTTTTGGACATGTTTTTTATAACGCACAATTTACATTATATATTTGTAAATATAAATTTTTCTTACATTCAACTGAAAATATGGCTGAAATATTAATTGGAATATAATTGAAACAACTAAAATAGTCCTATTCTGTAACAAACATTTTTGTACATATACCAATTGTACATATGTATGAACAATGTCGTTATATCGTTATGTTGTTACACAGATATAATATAACAGATAATAAACAGATAATAAAAAAGTTGCGCAACACTATAACGATCTATTAAGAGTTATAGAATCAGACAGGGCTGTACATAGCTACTGATACTGTCGGTTCAACATGAGTCGTTGCGCAGTTAAAACATTTTAGGAAATAACTTATGGACCCGCTTTTTTGCTATTTACAATAAAAATACGATATAAAATATTACGATATTCTGATATCATGGAATATTTAAACAAAAATATTATTCAATTCGAATCATGAGCTTTTAGTTCTCTTATATGTATAACATATATCGTCTGCTTAAACTTTGTTATCTTATCTAGTAAAAAAAGGCCACGCACTTTATGAAAAATTGGCTACCCGTCGAATTGGCTGAAAATGCAATATGTTGTAGTTGGCCATCAGCTACAACATATTGCATTTTCAGCCAATTCGACGGGTAGCCAATTTCCCATAAGGTGTGTGCGTGTTCCTTTAAAAAACAAACTGTTTATGTGTATTTTTAAACTTAAACGGCAAAAAGCCTTAACGAGTCTTAAAATTCTTTTACGTGAAGTTCAAGATATGGATTTGATATTTAAGTTATTGGAGTCGTTCGGAAAGTTTTGAACATTTTTTTAATACTAATGACCCAGATAGAAATGCATGCAGAAAAATTTCAGCTTTATTTAAATTTTAAAATATAATGTATAATATATTGCGTAATAATTATAAGTTTAAATTTTAAAATCAATACTTTTAAATTTAATTACTGCAACATGTAGCAATCTTTAAAAAATTGATGCTTAAAATAAATTTCTATATAACTGTAACATTAGTGAGAATCATCTTAGCACAATTATTACTGAATACATTTCAGAAATTAAGTTTCTAATTATTGTAAAAATCGTTGCAGCATAAAATTATACAATTATTACTCAAATAATAGAAAAAAATCTTTTTACTTTTTCTTTTTACATAACTTTGCGTCATTATTTTGTCAATATTTACAATTATAATTAGAAGTTATAATTGTAGAATTCTATTTCAGCAAAAGATATGCGTTTTGCAGAATCATCTTAACACAATTATTGCAAACTTTTCCTATCTGGGGACTTAAGAATACAAGTCTCAACGGTATTATATAACATGTTTGTATATTCATTATATACAGGCCGTTAAGAAAATACTCCCACTAAAGCTTAGAGCACACGATGCTATTTACCTGCTAGATTGCTTGCTGGTACCTGTGCTACGCGTCCTGATTGGTATTCATTGATTCTTACAATCCTGAGAGCCAAGGCACAGGCGCGAGTAAGCAATCCAGCAGGTAAAAATGCATCGTGTGCTCTAGTCTTAAGTACATATAGCGTTATTCCTTATGAAAAATTGAATCGAAAAGTCCTGAACCACCTAAAGGACGATACTAATTGGATTACCTTTACAAAATAATTACTGCTTTATTAAGCGTAATAGAAAAAAAATGGTTCAGGACTTTTCGACTCAATTTTTCATAAGGAATAACGCTATATACGAGTACTTAGTGGGCGGTCTTTTCTTAACGCCCTGTACATTCAGTATATTCACATAAATAAATGCATTTGATATTGTGTAACTGATAATTTATTATTGAGTCTTTTAGAACAAGCACTATTTCTATATAAATATCCTCTCTCTCCCCCTTTCTCCCCTCTCCCTCTTTCCTTTTCCCCTCTCTCTTTCATTCTTTCTCACTCTCTCTTATTTCTTTATGTTTTTTTATTATTTTCTATTTTTTTACGATTTTATTAACTTTTGTTAATTAATTAAACAATATCATGTATTTAAATTATATATAGTAGAATTTACATACAGGAAATGAATAGCAATATTCTGTATAGGAAGAAGAAATTTGTTTTTGTTGGTAAAAATGCGCACAAACAGTAAAGAATTAATAAAATTATAAAAATGTTGAAAATAATAAAAATAAAGAGAAATGTAAGAGAAAGAGAAAGAGAGAGTTCTAAATAAATAAAAGTTCTAAAATATGAATCGATGCGCACGCTGAAAACGTTATATTTTATATTTTAAGATTTTTTTATAATAATTATGAGTGATATTTAGATATCATTACTTAGAACAGGCATGTCCAACTTAAGCTCCCGAGCCGCGGCACTTCTCTTTCTTCAGCCTCTCACTTCCCTTTCTTCAGTCTCTCGCTGAGCGAAATGGACAGAGAGTGGAGAGAGACAGAACGCGGAGATGTCTCAGATTCTGGTCTTAGAGCTTAGTTGGACATGCCCGATTTAGAATTTAATAAAAGAAAATTTAGAAATTAGCATCTTTGAACCGAAGAAGTTGAAGATAAATCAGAAACACGTGAATCCAACGTGCATACTAAGATTTATGCGTAAAAAGCCTTATTAAATAAGGCTAAAATTCTCTTGTTAAATAAGTTACGTTCCAACTTAGATTTGAATACGACATTTCGACATCTTGTATATAGTTGATATCAAATATTTCAAGAAATAGGAGATTATAGTAAAATTAATTTATTTCTCACCTTTTTCTCTCTATCAATCTAGTTATTTGCATTAATTGGTTTAAAATGTATATTTATTCGCTAACATTTATATCTCAACAGATAAATGGATAAATGAACGATTTTTATTCTGAATTCGCGTTAAAGAAATTTAATTTTATATAACATGTTTTTATTTTTTTAATTTTATTTTTTTAATTATTTTAGCCTTACATATTTTAAAAACATTTGTGAAAAGAAAATATCTCGATTTATAAACGAAAGTTTTATATATATATATATATATATGTGTATATGTATAATTACGCTATAGTGTGATAC
>VBVQ01004131.1:0-15881 GCA_011636635.1 Tetramorium simillimum
TGCGACAACCGACAACTGAATGCGCATGCGTCCGACATCCGACAGCGACACACGACTGATTGTAGAACAGGCTTAACCAATATTGCGACTGACGACAGCTAATGATTGTCGAGCTTTAACTAGAAATAAGAAGCTCATTGGCTGTCGTAAGTCGCAACCGGTTAATGCAGAACGGGCTTAAGCAAAAAAAAAAAGCACGTCACAGTGCTACCAATCTATAAAAAAAAATTAAATTGTGTTGCCTAGGAGTTTTCATTAGTACCAACATTATCGCCTCTTTTTTTTTTTATGGAAAATGTGTAACTATCGCACGTGGAGCGGTGTGACATGCGGGGAGCAGAGAGAGAGGGGACGGAGAAGAAGAAGAGGTACGAGCGACCGAGAGTTTAACCGAAAGTGGAGAACCAATCGAGATCGGTGGAGGACGTTGGTACGCCACCGGCGGGTTTCGGAGGGTAGGAGAGAAAGAGAGAGAGAGAGGGAGAAAAAAAAGCGATAATGATATAACTAGTTATATCGCACTTGTGAAACGGCTCGTCACGATTGCCCTTCGGTCACGGAGGCGTACGTGCCACTACCGCCTGCGGCGAGAAGATAGCACGTGGCAAGATCGTTAGGTCGCTCGACCTCCTCACCGGGGATCGGCTCGTGAAGGACACGCCGAGAACACGAGCGAGACCCTGGCGCGGGTAAAGTACAACCGGAAAATGACATCCCGTGCCCAGGCGGAGGACCGTGACGTTCGTTAAAACGTCACTCGAATTCGCGCCGTCCGGGTCGCGTCACATTTCGTGCGAGCGGTATGCGCATCAACAATGACCCAGATATCCGTTTTCTCTATATTCGCCGTACACGACGTGACTTTATCCTTCTAGAGTACTGGTTGCTCGATCGGGAGTCTTCCCTCCGGGGCAGGATGAGCCAGCTCCAGACGAATTTGATCGCCGCCGCGATCGGGGCGACTATCGGCGTGATAAGCGCGGCGAGTATCTTTATTTATCAGAAGGTCTTGGAGAAGCAACAGCACGCCATGAAGAACGCTCACATGGACGAAGTCGATCGTCGCCTCGCTGAACTAACAACAGAATTGGAGAGATTAAGGTGAACACTTCTTCTTTGCCAAGATGTATCGGGATGTTCTTGAAGTATTTGGCTAAATTACAATTTATACTGGTATCATGACTGATTGGACGATAATAGTTTATTCAGATGTGTTACAACTCTTTCATTACTATGCAACTTTTAATGCCAGTAGTTTGACGAGAACGCATTTATGAATTTTTATTTGTATACATTATTTATAACACATTTACTAGTGAGTCATGTTTTATTTATAGTATAAATCATTTTCTCTTGAACATTTTTGTTTTTACTTTGTTTAATTTTTTTTTAACTATTTTTAATTATTTTTACACTAAAAATGGTCTAAATATTAATCGAAACATTTGATTTTTAATTTTATTTCTAATAAATTATACTAACATAAGCACCTAATTACAATTCCAAGCCCCTTTTTATCTTTTTTATTTATATTTATCTTTTTTTTTTATCAAAATAATCATCAGAACAAGTAGACAAGAATCGAATCAATATTTTCTAGAAACACCTGTCTTAATTTGGCTTAATAGTGAATAATTTATATTATTTTTAGAGTACAACAGAGTCAACAGAGAAAGAAGAAGCATCATTCTAAGCGTGATAATGATAATACATTCACCACAACGGACAATGATACCGACGTAGATTTTTCAACGGCAGGCGACGATGAATTTTTCGACTGTTCAGACAGCGAAAATGGTATAAGTGACATCGAGAACAGGTCAGTTTAATAGCTATTGTTCATGGATATTATAGCTTTCGCAGTTGTAAGTTCGATTTAATGTTGCTTGCAATATTATTGCACTTAAATTGACTTCATTCTAGATAAAAAAAATTTTTATTTGCACACAAGTTCAATTCTTCAACTTTCTTTTTTTAAAAAATTATATTTGCATGAAAGTTTGCTTCATTCGTCTTTTTTCTCGACACTTATCCGGAATTACAACTCGAAACATAAACGGGAAAGATTATACGCTTAGTGATGCAGGACAACTGAAGCCACCCGCCCTGGATTAGACCTCACCGTTTTCGATACGCATCAGAGTGGATATGAAGAAGATGATTATCTTAAACTGCGAAATCTCGTAGAAACGTATCCAGATAGTGTAGACGTAGTATGGAGATATGCCAGAAGTTGTTACAAATATTCAAATTACACCACTGACGTAAATGTAAGAAAAGCCGTTATTTGTGCAGGTATATAACTGAAATTATGTGTATAACTTTGATGTCGCGCGATTAACTGGGTAGCTCAATTGCAACGAATTGCTGTTTCAGGAATTGATGCCTGCGAAAAGCTTCTTGATGTATCAAATGCAGATCTGCACAAATGGTGTGCTATACTCGTAGGCGTAAACGGTGATTTCTTGCCGATAGCGGAGAAAATAAAAAACGGTTACCGTTTTAAAGATCACGTAATGAAAGCCTTGGAGATACGTCCGGACGATGCTGACCTGCATCATCTACTCGGCAGATTCAGATACGAGGTGGCTAACTTAGGTTGGATAGAGAGAAAGGTACATATTTCGTAGCTCGAATTACTTCTGAAACAGAACAATTGACAATTCGTTATTAAAACGTGAGCAACAAAGAGGAGACAATAAGTATCAAGTCAGACTAAAAATTGCAATTAAAATTGTTGCATCAAACTAATAAATAGATAATAAGATTATGAATTTTTCAGTAAATTTTGTTTTAATAGTATTTTAGTTTTAATTGTGAAAAAATCAGAGATATGTAATATGGAATTTTTTTATATGAGGGAAAGTAAGGGAACTAAGTCTATTTAAGATTGTCTGAATAATCGAATAATGAGAAAAAAAATCGCATAATGAGATAGATTCGCGGTACTATAATGATCTTTTTTTCTTGTAGATTGCTGCAACATTATTTTCGGAGCCGCCAAGTGCCTCGTATGAAGATGCGATTGATAGCTTTCAGAAAGCGGAGGACTTTTCGAACAAAGCAAATCTAGAGAACAGACTGTTTTTAAGCAAATGTTATATAGCACTGGGCAACTATGAACCGGCCTGTTCGTGGCTGGAGAAAATCTGCAACCTATCAGTTATGGGCGAAGATGATGAAAGAATACAGAACGATGCGCGTCAACTTCTCGCCAAGTACTCGGGATATTAATAACGTGAAACCATTAAATTTTATAGATCTGGGATCGAATATAGAAAATGTATCCATTCCATATATTACAAATATATTAATCGTACGATGAACGTAAAAGATTCGTAGTTGAGAAAGTGCGAATCGGGGAAAGGAAAATGTATAATTCTAATTATAGGGAGGAAGGTACACACAATTTTACCATGGACAAACTTTTATATGAAACTGTATAAAGTGACTACTATTTATCTTCAGAATAAAAAGAAAAGATATGAAGCGGCGTGGGATGTTTTAGGAAATAACTTTGTGATGAGATACATTTTAGAATCGCCATTTTATTGTATAGATATTTGGGCCTACCATGGTTATTCTGTCAGTTATATAGACTTACAAATTTATTATCTTGGTTTTATCTTTCTATTGTCTGTTTCTTAATAAATGATACAACGTGATAACCGTTGAGTACAGTTATTTAAAAAATTTTCATCAATGATCACTCTCTCTCTCTCTCCCCTCCCCCCTAGTATGTGTGACGAGCTCCCCTCCATCCTTTCCATTCTCCCCTTTTCTCTCCTGTTTCTCTCTCTCTCTTTCTATATATAATTATTAATACAATATTTTATTTCGCAGGTACATACAGTACATATAGCGAAACAACTAACACACATACCAAAAAATGGTATATATATGTTCTGTATATCTAACTTGTGTAATAAATATTTTGTTGGCGATACAATGTTTAACAATGTGAAAAATAAATATATTAAAAATAGATATTAAAAAATTTAAATGGAATAAAAATATATTAATCGTATAAGATGTGTAAGTTAATTGACAGCTACAAAAGTCTCCAATCTCTTGACTGAGATCGTACAGTCCCCAACGCTCAACAGATCAATAATGGTCCGACACAGCATCCTCCAGCTCGGTGGCAAAGGCTGGATAGAGAGCGAGGGTGAAAGGGGTAGTAGAGAGAAACCCCTCTAATAGAACCCAAGAGGAAGCCAGTGAAGACACAGTGTTTCATGAGGAAACAGTCAAGATCCAATGTCCGTGAAGGGTGCTTCAATTGCACGGTGCACATGTGAAAGTGAGTTTCACAGAGACATATCGTTTACGTTTATAATTTTGATTCTTTTAGCGCAAAAATGTAGGATTAAATCTTCATCTTTTTATATCTTGTACATCGAATGCTAAGTATCGTTTCCGAAATTTTTACGAATTTTATTATTCATCATTTATTATGCGTCAATTTTATTATTATCATTATTAACAATCGTCCTTGGTAGAAAAACGTTCTGAGAAAAGCGGGACATGGTTGATTAAACCGATTTGGACCTTGCACGTGATAAATCTACATCGAAAATAAATTAATCTGTGCTCGATACATCTTTACGTCTTATAAATAATAATTTTTTTTAACGCGTTTACGCACATCATCAGTCTGCTAAAATGTCTTTACTTAAACTTATTTGCATTCTAATATTGTTTCATTATAAAGAAAGTTTCGGATATATAAATATATAAAGTTTTAAAAATAAAAAATAAATTATTTCAAAATTGATGATTAGTCAACCGTGCCCTTTTGTTGGTCTTTGTAGTACAAACGCGAATTGTGACTTGAATTCACAATATGTATTATTATTAATATTTTTACGCTCATGCCGATGTGTGTATTCTATATTATTTTCAGGATATCCACTCTCAGAGTGTAATGCGCGGATTTTTACGTGGTATATTGTACTGTGCTCTGTGGTATGGTAGTATAGTAGCAGGCTTCTTATTTATCGCCTGCCCGCTCTTGCCGTTGTTGTTCTTCAGTCCACCGAGATTTCGAAAATGCGGAGACCTCTTATTCTCGTGCTGGGAACTTTATCCTACTGTAAGTACTGCAAATCTTAATAATTGTATAGATTGTTCACGGTTTAAATTAAAGCCTCAGAAGCCTACTGAATTATTTCAAAATTATTTTATGAAAACGTATTTTTATCTACTTAAACGTCTCTTGAAATTTATAAAGATATTTCATTTTTCTTACATTATATTTTACATTATTATTTGACTGTCAAATTGATATTATTTGACTATCAAATCTCTTTATTTTTTATGCGTAAATGCATAAATTGACAATTTCTCTTAAGAGTTTTAAACATCTCCGATGTTCAAATACTTCCAAGGATAGATTTTTTAAAAACTTGTTTTTGTTTTATTATAAGTATATTTCGAAACAAAAATTTAAATTATAGTTAGCTATAATCATGCCTGTTAATATCCCAATAAACATTCCAGCAAAATTCTTGCAATATAATTGCAAAGTTACAATAATGCTGTAATATTACTCAAATATTCTGTGTTAATTGGGATATCCTTTTCAATTGTGGAATCTTAAATTTTACTCTGGGATCGTAAATATTTCAGGCTCTATTGAAGGTGTTTGGTGTAAAGATCTACGTGTCTGGTGATCACATATCTCCTCATGAATCTGCTGTGCTTGTGATGAACCACAGAACGAGGGTGGACTGGAACTTCCTATGGGCGGCAATGTACCAAGCATGCTTGCCCAGTGTCGGGTGTCATAAGTTGAAGTTTATTTTAAAGGATCCTATACGGCACATTCCTGGGCCAGGTAATGTTCCAAACTCGATTTACGAAGATATATATATACGCTCTCCTCACCGCCACACGTCTGTAACACGTGCCTTTATAACAGGATGGATAATGCAAATGAATGGTTTCCTTTACATAACGCGACGTTGGGAAGAGGATCGGGGTCGGTTGTCGCGTACGCTCGATTACCTGATCGCGTTAGATAGCCGCACGCAGCTGTTGATATTCCCCGAGGGCACCGATCTGACGGAAAGCAGCAAGGAGAAGTCGGATAAGTACGCCTTGCAGCATCATCTACCTCGTTACACCTATACCCTCCATCCAAAAACCACCGGATTCGCCTATCTGGTCCAGCATCTGCAGCGCGCCAATTATCTCGACGCTGTGTACGATCTGACGATAGCGTATCCGGACTACATACCGCAGTCCGAGGTCGATCTGATCAGAGGTAAATTCCCGAGGGAGGTGCACTTCCACATAAGACGGATATCATCCGCGGACATACCGGCGCACGATGACTCGACCTTGAGGAGGTGGCTGGAGGACAGATGGTCCGACAAGGAGGCGATACTGAAGGGGTTCTACGAGCGGAAGGCGTTCTCCACCCAGATCTGGCCGATGACGAAAACGCTGCCGTTGCGAGTCGCGTTCGGCTTCTGGAGCATATTAACAGGTGATTAAACTTCCCCAATTCTATCTTTCTCATTCACAGGAAATGATAACGGAATGTAAATTGTATTTCTAGGGGTAGCGGTGCTTCTATTCATCGTTTCTCCGATGTTCCAGCTGTGGACCCTGATTCACGCGTTGTTCTTCATCACCCTGTCAATTCTCAATTCGTGCTTCAATCAGATTGAAATCGAGTGGTACTGGCGCTGGAAAAACTATTCCTTTTGAGCTGAATGTTAGTTAATCGAGAATCTATTTTCGTTTTGGGTGTCACTAGAGAATCACGTAGTTCTTTGTCTCTGTGATAATATTGTATATAAGTAACTCGTAACGTTAGAAGAAGGGCAGATAATTTCATCTTGTGCAATATCGCAATTTAATGTAATCTGGTCCAGCGATGAGTATCCCCTTCTCTTGAAAGTTTTCAAACTGTTCGATCAAAGAAATCTAAATTGCTTCTATATGTATACATGTTATACCTTACTATTCGAAATGGGAAATTTTTGAAAGTCTTGAAAAATTGAAAGTTTCAAGAGTTTTTTGAGTCTGAATCATATATACATATTTGTTCTTAGAGAAATGTATAAAATGTCCAAAAACAAAATTATTATCCATATCCCATACAGCATGAAACTTGCCGTCACGTTATAGCAGTATAGCAATATTGCTACAATATAATTGCAAGTTTTGTATGGGATTACAGACATTTAAAGTTGCTTTTCCTAAATATAAATTAGAAAATAAATTGAAATAAAATCGTACGGCGTTATATGAAAGAAATATATTTTCAGAATACTTGAGACTTTAAATTTTTGATAGAGGAAGAGGTACAGTGATTGACAGGGGCAGAGTGATTAACATCCTGTTATATTTTTACCTGTAGCAGACTTACTCATCGCGCGATTAACTTCCAGATACTAAAGAACTTCTTTAGTACTTGGAAATTAATCGTGCGATGAGCAGTTAGTCTGCTATAGGTAAAAATATAACAGGATGTCAATCACTCTGCACCTGTCAATCACTGTACCTCTTCCTCTACATTCGAAATTTTCTAATTCAAAATGTTCAAGACTTTCAGAAATCTTTTGACTTCAAATGATATTTAATTCAACAGTTTCGTATCTAACGGAATTTGATGTGTCTGAAATCCATCACTAGTTGCAATATAGCTGCACTGTTTTAATTCTCTTACGTTTATAATGTCTCATTGTCGTAACATTTTAAAAACATGATAGCATATAAGAGAGATAAGAATGTATAGTTATCTGATAATAGAAGTCTATTGTTCCGCTAAATTTGAAAATATCGATATTTGTTATCGATTTTGCTTTACAAGAATCAAAAAATTACAATTGAATTATAAAATTCAAATTATCAAAATATATAATTATATAACTCGGCACTCAATTTTTGCTGCAAATATAATCGTATTATTTCTTTTTTCGGTGAGGATTGTATGTATTATTAATTACTCAAGCACACATACGTGCAAACATTGATGTTTTTTGTTGACACTGATGTTAAAGTGAAAATGCATTTGTAACAGAACTATATTTCATGGAAATATTTATATTTGTAAAATATATATTATATGTATACATTTTTCAGAGACTTACCGACGAAATGATAACGTTTTGAAAGAAATATTAATTTTTACTGCAATGAATTTCTAAAAAGTTGATACAAATAAATTGAATGTTAAGATATACACAAACATATACACAAGATGGGAGGAGATTAACTTTACTATTTAAAACATTTCCGTTAAGAATAGAATAAAACATTTGAATAATTATTCGGAAACACATTTATTATGATATTAACAGGATCTTCTATATATGATTTTATATATTCGATGTCTTTTACATCGTATAATTAATTTTTTTAGACTATTGTATAACCGACGATTCCTAATTAAATTCAGAAATCTAAAATGACTTGAATAAGAAAATTTGCGTTTAATTAATTCCAACATCTTCAGAGATAAAAAGTATTTTACCAAAGGTCTAATTATATAAGAAATACCTCACGTTACAAGGTATTGTACTCTATGATTAAATGTGTTTAAAGGAATTCTTACGTCGCTGTAATTCGCATAGTGGATAGTATGTTAGAAAATATTTATTTTTTTCGAGTAATCTCGATAAAATGTAGATTAATTACTTATTCAAACATAATTAAAAGTGAATTCACGTGCCAAAGTGATATAAGAAGTCAAAATAGTTTTATAAGAGTTCGTTCACGCAATGAGTGTAGTTGTAGAAAGTTCATATACGATATGTATATGTACTTAAAAAAACACACATTAGAGGAATACTTTCGTCATATAATTGTAATGTACCTGGAATCTCATGTACCCAGTATAAAAAAAATTGTCTTTTATATAGTTCTAACAAAAAATATAATTAGAAGTATTAATTGATTGTAATAATCTGTCTCACTTGTATGTCTTATAGATTTGCAAATGAAGTCAAAAGTTATTAGTAAAATGTGTACTAAAATTTTTCTGTGCAAATAGGTGTTAATTAGATAGTCATATAATGATGTGAAGTGTGTACAATGTCTAAAGTTGTTACGTGTATTACTAATATCGTTATACGGAATATTTTATGTAACAGTATATATTCTGTGGCATGTACAGTGTTTAAGACTAATGTTGTATGTGGTATATTAAGTTATATGTATATGTATTCGAGCAGCGTAAATCTGTATACTCTACTTTGATCGTTGTGCAATAACAAATTGCAGGAATCGAACGCTTCAAAATGAAAATAAATGAATACTCATGAAACAACAACTGTCTTCAGAATACACATATGCTATTTAATTCAATATTAAATATTGGATTTAAAATAAATGTATAAAGATAATCTTAAATTATAACTGCGATTTTATTTATTACAAACATATGTATAATTTCTTTAGATGTTGCTATAAAATAGCAGAGAAGTCACGTTTTTCGTATTTTGCATAGATAGCAAAATTCGACAATTTCAAATTCTAAAACAATATTTTACATCCAGTTCTTATCAATTATTTGAAAATTATTTTCTCATTAAGTAGTTTCACGAGAAGATTTTAATCTCATATCTCGTGCATTATTTTTTATAAAATGGATTAAGCGGACTTGGTATAGGACTCATTTTCAGTACGCTGGCCAATGGTTTTTTATTTGCGTCAAACGGAATACCCGGACTTTTACGGACTTGTTTAATATACTCGGATGTACGTTGAGCTGTATTCCGAGAGAGCCCGAATATTACCTTCTTTTTTTCCGAAGAATCGTTTAAATTGATTTGCTTTTTTACCCGACATGGTAATTCCTGCAATAAGACAATGCATAGTTATATAATTGATAATGCATTAATATAATAGCATTAATTATAGAGCAAAATATAACAATTGATTCAAATGACATTTACATTTTTCAATGGCATCTGCTTGTTCTTTTTCTTCTTAGATATTGTTTTTTTTATTATAGATTTGCTGTTCATTTCTTTTAATGGAGTTTCGCTAGAAATTGACGAGATAGAAGTACATTGATCTACATTATCAGATGTTTGTATATTATGCATTATCGCTTTCTTCATTTTACGTTTTACGTTTTTATCTTTTGTAGATTTATCTTTTTTCAACTTAATTTTTGTAACTTTACTTTTCTTGGAAGTATCTATTCGTAACTTCTTGTTCTCAATGATTTTAGATTTAGTGCTAGATATATCACACGTTGAATCACTTTTTTTCCGTTTTTTTAACGGTACTGTATTTGCATCTGTATCTTGCACATCAGCCTCTGCAGTTGTATCAGTTAGTTCGGTTTCAGAGTCAGCATTAAACTCTGGATCTAACGTATCTCCGTTCTTTAAATCATTAATAGAAACTTGATTACAAATCGCTTCCCTATTTTTTTCTCTCTTTCGTTTTTTATTCACCTTATCGGAAAGCAAACCTTTCTCAAACTGGATGAGGCGCAATGCGGCTTTCTTCGAACTCATCTCTTTTTTCTGTGATTTTGGTTTCCTGACTCTCTTTATACCAAGCGGCATTCTTCCCTGCGACAATTCCATATACCTGAAAGTATAAATTTTATTTCTCAAGACAAAGGTATAACAGATAAAATGTAACTCGTGGATTAATAAAATGCATACTCATCAACAAGTCTCAGGAGCTGTCTGCGCGACTTTGCCGTTGACGACGAGTGAAATTTATACGTTGAAAGCAACTCCGCAATCTTCGCGGCATTAAAAGGTATCTGCGGTAGTTCGACATTCACTCTCCCCGCCCTTGGATCTAAAGGCTTCTCGATTTCATCTTGCGTCTCAATTTCAGAAAACCGTTTACCTTCATTGTCAGAATTTTCTTCCGTGTCAGATATCTCCATTTTCTCCATATCGTCTATACGTGCGCAAGGAAAGCCAGCCTATTTAAAACACAAGTTACACATTAGTAAATATACGTTGAGATACGTTATGTCATATACTGAAATATGGTTTCGTATTTGAAATATTTTCTTACCTTTTTCCAAGCATTGAATTTCTCCGTGTAGTCTAAACCAATATCTGACTGGAAAATCAAATATCTAAAAATATACCGCATAATATGTCTCATCTGTCTCTCATCATCTGTGGTCATTAGATACTCAACGAACGGTTTAATAAGCTCATGGACTACATTCTCTGGTATATTTCCATTGCTAACCTACGTAACAATAAAATAAATGACAATTTTTTAAGTAAGAATTAGATGAAATAATTTAGCTCAACATTCTGCCATTCCATACTTTGGCAAGCTCCTCTAGATATATCTCCGTTACATGCAGATTGAATCCTAGGGTGGTTTTCCTGTGTAAAAAGAGTTGTGTAAACATCTGCGAAATTTCTGCAACCCATTCCATGTTCCACGATTGGTTCTTACAGACTACAAACGTCTGACGAAGGATCCTTCTGACCAACTGTGAAGGAAACCGAAGCGAGCATTTAGGAATCTTCTGCGTGTACATTAATCCATCATGAGTATTTCGTATCTGAATCAATTTCCATGAAAGTTTTATGAAATTTCTAAGAGACCCTCATTCCTTATCCTTATTTTTTTCCAAAATAGAGTATGACATTTGTTCTAAAAACTTGAAAGCATATTTTTAGAGATTTGTTGAACAATTTTTAATAAATTAAAAAATTTTCAGAAAAACAAATACCCATGTTGGAAGAGGTAAGGTGTCACTCTTCACATTGTGCTTCAAGAATTAAATGAAACGTATTTCAAATAATAAAAGTACCATAGAGAACTTGTCCAGTCTATACTGATCTATGCCAAACCATTCGGTAGCGAGGGTCTGTAGAGCGCAGCTGGTATAAAGAACAATGGTGTCCCTTGAATTCAAGCAATGTACAAGTTTGCTGAGAGATTCTGCCAGCTCCTCCTGGATCAGCATTTTATCCGACATCCACATGCAGTAAAAGAGGCCTTTCCACAAGCTCATGAAGTCCGTTTTCGTGAACACTGTAAGGCATACGAAATACTAATTACTTGTGTTCAATTTGCGTTAACGAGTGCGGCCAAATTTAGCTCTTTTTTTTCGGACTTTAAATTTTTCAATAAATGATACACTCCAAAAAATTGTCACAATGTTGCTGCAATATTCTGTTTGCTGGAACCGAATTGAAGCTTAGGACAAGTAAGTTAAGAATAGAAAGTCTTTGTATTATTCTTTCAACCGTTTTGGAAATAAATGGAAACGTAAGATAGCAATTTCAATAAAACTGCAATTTTTTCGACCGTGACGATGCACTGAAAGTTGACTTACCAAACGAACTCTGCGATCGTACTGTAAGCCATTTATTCAGCCTTTTCAGTACCTTGTCACGGACTCTTTTATCATTGTTTGCTAATAATCGCGCGATTTTAATTTCCTGCGCGACGACCAGAGCTTTCTTGTCTTTGGTCTCTTTGGGTCGCATCTCGCTGTTGTAAGGCCTCATTTGCCTTCCGTGATGGAATTGGGCATAACCCAACATAACCTAGCGACGCAACACGTGGGTTTTTCTTTCCGCACTATCTACACTACTGTTATATTTTCTGCACTTCTGACGAAACGGGTGCGCAGCTTACCGCTCTGTCAAGTTAGCGGACAAATTGAATATATTTTAATTATTCTTTCTTGTATAATTTGGGAATCATTTGGGAAAGTTTAGGAAGAGTATTTAAACATTTGGGTAATAATAGTTTTACAGTTATTTAGGTTATTTTAATTTTTATTCAGCCTGATTTAAACGACACGTTATAAGTATTCTAAAAAAAAGAGAATTAATTTTAAACGCAAGAAAAAAATTTTTGCAGTATTATTTTATAATCAATATTCATATCGCGTATCAAGCCATGGGTAAAGATCATAAACATTCGAAACGCTTGAAATCAGAAAAGCCGAAAGTAAAATTAAAAGCCAAGAGGACCAACGATCAATTATCGAAAGGCTTAAACATTACAGATACGTCATTTAAAGTGAAAAAAATATTGGATACGTGAACAGTTGAAACAACGAAATGAAACGGAAGTTCTCAGCATTCGAAAATTGAATGTCGATGTATGTAAATAAATTTATGTTTATTTTCTACGAATTTATTTAATAGTAAAACTTAGTCGATGAGCTTCAGTTCCTTCGCTCGCGCGCACGTGTATCTGTCTGACTGGCATTCGATTCATTTCGCGAGACGGGAAATGGTGTTCTCCCCCAGGTAGCACATGATGGTTTATATACGTTTCATATACATTTCCTAAACGTATTTAAAATATTAGAAACGTTTAGGAAACGTATAAAAAACCAACACGTGCTACTAGGGCCTATTCTGGCACATTGTTTTGCGCCAGCTCTCGGTGACCAACTGATTGAGTGAAATTTATAAATTCCATTTAATCGGTTGGTCGCTGAAAACGTGTGTACGTCAGTGTTTATTCCGGCAATAAATTATGTAATAAAATATGTGTACATATTGCGTATCGACTGTGAAATATTTAAATGGTAAATCAATATTGTATCTAACATTATCATATATATACATATATATGTATATATATGTGTGTGTGTGTGTGTGTGTGTGTGTGTGTGTGTGTGTGTGTGTGTGTGTGTGTATTTCAGGCCTTTTTTTCTCCAGTGGCCTTTCTCCTTACTTATTTACTTACCTACTTACTTATTTACTTACAGATGCTATTGAAAATTGGTGCGACTCGTCCGCGTTGTTGCAACTAATCAAGCTTTTAAGAACTTTATTTTTGAAAGCTGGTCCAGTTTGGTATACCAACTGTATTAGTCTAAGTCATACTTTACGATTGATTATTGAAGCAACTTCTCGTTTACCTAAGAAGGACGTGCAGTCACATTTGTACCTGGTTATCGGTGGCGTTATGTTGAAAAGCGATTTGAAAGAGTTACACAGGTAATCAGGTTGTGCATAGATGTTGAAACAGTAATATAGTCGACAATTTAATTTTCACGGAGCACGTAGCCTTTGCGAATTAACGTTGACATATGGCGTATAATCGACGAGTCGCGAATTATACTTGTTTCATCTGCTAGGGAAAAGGTGTTGGAAAACTTTGTTGTCATCTTACCGAGTTTGCCTCTGAAGCCAAGCATAGATGACATCGTGATTCGAATGATTAGTCAAATAGTTCTGCGTTTTAAGGAATGGATCCGGGAAGAATTGATAGCCAAGCACAGGTCTATTATCGGTAAGAAATTATGATGAACTTAATTAAGGGTGAATCATGCGTGCACATTATATGTGTACGTGTGCTGTCGCGTTCATTATGTATTAACGCTCTATTCTTTTCAGAAAATGCTGAAAAGATCGACATTGTAGGTTCACACGATGATAAACGATCGAGACTTATGATTCGTAATTTATTTTACTTTGTGGATTCAGAGATTTACTATTGAGTAACGAATTTCGCTCTATATAAGAGACGTTATTTTAACAGAGTGTACCGAACTTTGCATCTATACAACATCGGAGATTTTATGGCAGTTTTACTTCAATAATTATCTTCTAAAGCCCGCAAAAATATTGTGTAGAAATAAAAATATTATTTTAATCAGAAATTTATCAAAGTATAACTTCTATTATAATATAACATCTTCGTCTTTTTACATAAAGATTAAACATATTAGATTTTTTCAAAAGATTTTCCTCAAATTAAAAAGAGGAAAATAATTTGTGTAAATGCGCGATTAATTTACCTTTTAGTCTAACATGCGGCAGGAATGCAAGCCGTAGAACTCGATAAGCGTTAATCGCTGTGTTCAGAAAGATTCGGCAACGGACAGGGGGGCTTGAGGAGGACAAGGGGGGTTTTTGAGGAACATTTTTCGGACGCAGAAAAAGAGAAAAAAAAGGAAGAACGCTTCGCTACTTCGCGCGCTGTGACTAATCGAGCGATCGTTTCCTAAAAGGCGCATTCTAAGTCTTTTGTAACGTCTATCGAGTATCCGACACACAACACACACATTGCTGTACTGTACCTAGGTAAATTGTTAATGGACGAGGTAGAGACAATCTGTATAAAATACTGTATGAATTATTCATACGTGTTATCTATCATTTGTGTATTATATCTCCAATTTAATAAATGGAACACGTATTTTGGTATAATTGTAGAATTATATATATCTCGTAATGCGTTCGCTTCATTTATCCTGTCCCGTCCCCTCCTCGATTATCGCATATGCAATTTTCAGCTCCGTGCGTTAAAATCGTTGTAATCGGTGCACGTTTTCATTCGATTAAAATTCACTCAGCTTTAAAAACCGACTAAACGTTTCATTTAATCGCAAGTAACCAAGTTAGAATAAAATATCGGTAAAATAATATTCTTTCAATACTGATGATAAATGTTCCTTATCAAAGTAGTTTTTTTTTTCCTTCAAATTCCGTTCAATTAAGATAACGGTCGAGTTTCTCGTTTTGGAAAAACATAATAGCGTTATAAATACGATCGATTTTTCCACGTATGTCTTGATTTTTTATTTACGCATCGTACGAAAAGCGTGTATATACTTTTTCTAATTTGTGACAGATTCACGTACGTAACGTGATCCAAGTGTATCATGCCGCGAGAATGAGAGACGAGCGCGAATAAAAAGAAGAAAACTTTTGAATGTTAATTTGGCTCGATGACACTTAATCATCCTATCGCGTCAACTAAAATTTTTTTCAGGGGTAGAGAACATAAGTTTTTGGTTGAAATCTTTTCAACCGAGAACTATAAGTACATCTCTGACACATCGCACAGTGCCATGCTTGTAACTAAAAGAAGTAGAAGGATTTATATTATATTATATTATATTATATTATATTATATTATATTATATTATATTATATTATATTACAAACTATTTC
>VBVQ01004132.1:0-15880 GCA_011636635.1 Tetramorium simillimum
TTCCTGCCCCCCCTTCTTGCGCTCCTCCTTCAATCCGGGCCCCGTCTCACCATCTCGCATCTCGCCGGGCCCGCCAGCTCCGTTCTCCTCCGTCTCTTCCTCGTCCACTTTTTCCTTCTCGGTTCCCTCCCCCCGTGCCCCTTCGCCGCGCCACGGCAGATACACGCCGTAGTTATGCGTTACACATACAGGGGGACTGCATAATACATAACGACCCGACCCGTAGGTAGGCAGGCAGGCAGGCGCTACATGGTCAGGTAAATGGGCGCCCGAACCTGTCGAACCGGTTTTTCTTCTCCGCCTTCTCCTTCTTCTTCTTCTTCTTCTTCTTCGATGGTTTACCCCGTCCCCGCTGCCGCACCCTCTGTCCCGCACTTCTTCGACCACCTCCTACTTCGAGCTGATGATCGACTGCCATCGCCATTGGCAACGACCGTCACCCTCTGCCCACAGCTCTTCGTGACCGGAGGATGGGAAGGGTCCGAGGCGGGAAAGGGAGGAAGAGGATTAACTCGAACTGCGAGATTTGTGCTCAGGGACGTACTTCCCGTTGCGTTGCAAACCGCGTGTCATCATCGACATCGTGTTGCCGGGTGTACCAACAAAATGCGAGTCATCGTCCATCCTTGGCCACATATTTCGTGGCATCCGATCCGAAAGAAGAACGATGTGAAAAGAATACTCTCATTGTTGAAATAAAACATTGAATATAGAATAAGGGTTTATATTATTGGTTTATACTAATGGAAATAATATGATTACTATTTCATCTTTTATTATATTTGTATCACTACTTGTAAAAGTTACAGTGTCGGGATACCATAAATAAATCGTTCTTTAACTGAAAAAAAATATCTAAAATTCTACATACGAAAATAATAATGTTCAATTTTTTGAGATTTATTTCTACATTTTCAAATAAAAATGTTTTCTTTTTGATGTTTATAAAATTATTTTTCATTGTGAAAGATTTATTGTATAAATTTTATAAAATTGACGACTGATGATACTATTTTAGAAAATTCTATAAATTATTTGGAAAATTTTTCATAAATTTTCTATCTAATACATCCGATTGTCAGAAATATGTTAAGTACATGGGACATTGTGAAAATATTTATTAGACATTTGAGACCATTTGATCGAGTATATAATTCATGAATTCTGAATGGCGATGCTATTTTGCGACAAAAATTGTCGGAATTGAACTGATTGTGAACCGATAAAAGTAGGTCACCTGTAATATATCTTCCAATTCGGGTCTTTTATAAAAGGAAGGAACTTTTAAACGGTAACAAATCATTCCTTGTAATAATCTCGAGTATGTACAAAGAATAACTCATAATTAGATCACCAAAATGATTTGTAAGATTTATGTTCGCGATACATAACGTGAATCATAATTCCCGTACTTCTGAATAAAATTTCATAAGATAACATTGAAAAAGAATTTGACAATAGTGAGAAAAGCCATAACGAAATGCAACACCAGGAGTTAATTAGTCTCACAAATTAGTAAGCATAATGGCGTCGGCAGGAAGATTGCGGGCAACTTCCAGAAACTTTCCGGCTACGAGTTTAACGCAGCGCGGGCTGCATTTGACGTCAACTTTGCAAAAGCGAGATAGATGGGGAAAGCGAGATAGAGAAGGGAATTCGCTTGCAAAGCGCTGGCAAATTTCGATTATGTCTTATAATTCTGTTCTATTACCCGAACCAAAAAGGGAGTCTTTCCGTTTGGCGACTAACTGGCCCCGACCATCCGGCCCTGCGTGCTTCTTGTCCCGCGCGCAGCTTGCCTAACAACACACAGAACGACCCCCTTTTCCGCTTATGAACACACACGCGACACGAACACAACGTGCCGCCGCAGCGTGGTCGCGTTGTTGTCGGACAAAGCGCACAAAACTCGAGCTGCGCGCTCGCGTGTTTGTGGTGTACATACGAGATCCGACGTTTCCTCTCCTTTGTGCGGCATTAGCTCTCCTTATTTGGTCCTTCGTCCTTCTCTTCAGCTTTAACCCTTTCGCATTTCAAAGCGGGCTCTCTCTCACACACTAAATCCTTTTTCTGTCCCCCCGTTGTTCCTCGCATTTGAACAGACTGCATTTGAAATTCTAGTAGAACACTGGGTGGTTCAGAAGATAGTAAAAAGAAGAAATGAGGAAGCGAAAGGGATGTTTTGCTGGAAGACGAACATTTGGATTATTGAGTTAAAAGAAATTCATTTCACGGAATATTTAATAAGTTTGAGTAAAAATATGTTTCTGTTACAATTACAAACAATTAATGAAGTTTAACAAAATTTATCCGACCGTACATTTTAATGGTTTGCTGATTAGATTGAGTATCAAATATAAATCTATGTTATTATATATGCTAAATTACAATTATCTTTTAAGAGAATATTTCAGTTTGTAATTAGATATTCTGCAGTAATAACTAAATACATTAAGCAAAATGTAGAATGTGGTACATAATTTAATAAAATTTTGTAATAAATTTTGTAAAGTTCTGTGTAATATTTAGTGCTGGAAATTATAAAATCAGAGCATGTGGCGTTTAAAATTTATCCGAGAAGATATTGACTTCATATCTCAGAGAATCTAATCTCTTACATAATCTACGTCCTCAGGGTACAAATAGGCCAACTCCCAGAACCCATGCAAATTGATGAAGCGTCACTGTGCCACCATAGCCGTCATCGCGTAACTCAGTGCGCGAACATAGAACCCGCGGCATTCTACCTTGGCCGAGTTAAGAAAAATGACGACATTCTTCTCTCGATACAGCAATCGAGTATTGTGTCCGAATAACAGAGGAATCTTAATTTTTCTCAATTCTAAACTTGACAGTATTCCATAAAATATATCTCTGTTTTGCACTGCTATTATAATTAAAACTTTACAAATTGCATTTTAAAAGTTCCTAAGATCTTCATAAATTTTGTGATTGTCATACAGTTTTGTTTTTACTTTATTTTATAAATAAGCTCTAAAATGTTTTTCATTTATTATTACATTATTCAATACTCCATGTTCTTGTATCTTTCATTATAACGTAATTTTAAAAAAATTAACGTGATCTTTATTTTCATCAATTGTCAGATTAAAATTTTTGTTTAATTGTTAGTACTGAATTAATATTTTAGTGATTCCTTCCTTCTTCCTCTCTTTTTTTTCCTAGGATATTAGCGTTAAAGTATGCGAATCTGTCTGCTCCGAATAACTATGCGAGCCGCTCAGAAAAATGATATTACCAGCTGATGCGTGTTGGACGCGCGTAGCATGGCTCGTTCGCGTGATATTACGTCGCGGGAGAAAGCACGCGTCTGTGTGCTCCGAGTCATTTCTTCGTGATATTCCCCGAGGGACTCCGTTAGAAAGTTTAGGTAACCGCGATATAGCATGTAAAGCTGCCCGTTACATTATTTTACGCCCCCAGCCCGTTGCGCGCACCTCCACACATGTGCGACGGCGAAGCTCGAAACGCAACGCGTCCCTCACGTTGCACATTTTGCCGACTGTACGCGCCATTATCGCGGACCCTTTATTTCACTACGTGCGAGCATTAGTCACGCGTGTGTTTCGCGTGTGTTAATTATTATTACGAGTTATATTACTTTTATTTTCTCGGCTGCGCTCGTCGTCAACCCGGTATAAATATCCGTGTCTGTATCTGCAACAGTCTAGATGTAATTATTTATTACTTAATACGCGCCTATGTAATAGAAAGTAACAATTTCGTAATAATAAAGACATAAATTTCCAGACATTTGCAATTTATGACACCGACAGAAGTCGATATGAGAACGACAGAAGAAGAAACGCGTTAAATTAAAAGAAATTTTTTTAAATCAGTAAGTCTGTTATTTTTATTTTATAAAATAGATACATGTATTCTCAATATACAGGTATTAATTCTATACTATTTTTTTTCCTGCAAGCATATTCTCCCTTATTCCACACATCTATCCTTTATTAAGATTTAAATTTTTTCTATATCCTCTTCTTGCCCTCTTCATTTTGGCCTTTACTGATCGCTTTTTGCCATGTCGCTACGCATCATTTATCACTTATGTGAATACATGCGCACATCTACATAATGTATGATTTCTTTCCCGTAACGAATCGGTTTTCAATTTCATTCGACTAACGAGTCTCAATGAATCTCTCTCTTTCTCTCTGTTTCTCTCTCTCTCTCTCTCTTTTCTCTCCTCTTTCTCTCTGTATTTTCTGTAGTCTCTGCCATTTGATACTCGACATGTGCAACTTGTTCGTCCACTCGGCGCATTTATTTCCTTTCTCTTCCCCGACAGAGTTATATGAATCGTCTTAACTCCATTAAATGATTATATAAGCGGCTTAGAAACTGACCCTAAAACTATATTGAACTATATTAAAGTGATCTGTATTTAATATCTCTTTTCTATCGAGCTTAGACTTATATTATATTTTATACAACGTAACAATTCAATAAAAAAGAAGGAGAGAAATCATTTTTCCTGCAATGTACAAAATAAATTTTTGTTTCGTAAAAAAATTGACATCTTTTGGATATGTGAAAAATAATTTAAAAAGAAATAATATTCAAAGATTTTTTCTTTTACAAAATATCTGTCATCGTGAAAAAAAAGCATTCAAAGCGTTTTCTGCGGTATTAAATTTGCGACAAAGCTATTGTTAAAATAAATTCTATTTCGACAGGATATCCCCCGTTTCATTTGATTTTCTACAATTCAAATTACTTCTTTGCGCATATAAAAAAATCATCGTTTAATCTCTGGATTTATATTTCTGCCTCTATAATATTGGATGTTCGTATTATTCTGACATTTCGATTACCATTCTTTACGCGATAACCTCTCATATTGTTTGCTCTATTGACGCAATAAAATTTTTAAACCTAGATATAAATATTTTTGTAATTGTTTTCGTTGTATAGTATTTTTTAAAATTAATTGAAAACACGATTAAATGCAAAATTAAGAAAACCTTTATATGGAAGGTTAAATCCGTTTCTTTCATGTCGAATATACTCGTTTCGTTGGCTGCTCGTTTTATTTCATTACCCATTGAAAGTTCCGCAAAGCTTTGTCGTTTAAAGTGAGGACGTTGGATCTGTCTTTCTATTGTTTTGACTGACAACTATGACTAATCGTGTCTTTTTCTTCCCCTCAATTTCTTATTTCGTTAGACTTCTCCAGCCATCATCGTTTCTAATTTCGTGCAAATGTCGAATATTTCGTAAAAGGATTTCGCTATCTCTGCTGAATTAATTCGGCACGAATTTCTCGGCGAAGTAACTATACCGGATGTCTAACATTGCCAAGGAAAATACGGTCGAAAGGTGAAACTCGTACCGTTTCTTCCCTTCACATTCCCTGATGCTTTAAATAATTTTAATCGACGCTCCAAAGTCGTTAATGTTACAATCATTTTAATTTTACACGCACCAATTGGCAATTTAGCATTAATGTTCCGTAATATTCTATGTCATAAATAATAATTTTCAAAACTGATTATCATTGTCGAATTATCTCTATCTAGATTACTATTCTTGTTCTTTCGAGAACGGAATAAAGCGCTCGGTTTGTTGCAAATGAAATCGAAGCACAAAAAGATCCGAAATGTTCAGTTGAAAGTGAACAGAGCGATGTTACGCTTCTTTTGTGCGAAAGTCATTTATTTGCGCAGAAACTTTGCGAGAGTCGGTTGCCCGTTATCGATTACAAGGGTAACGTCGAAAAATCGATATCGGCGCTGCGGTCTCGATGTCAATCGACACAATTTCAATTTCGTCGAGCGCGGTCCCTTGGCGTCCCTTCCCTACCTACCGCAATGATTTACGGGGAAACCGATCCCGCGCGATGACCCCCTTTTGCAGAAAATCACCGCCAAGGACGGTTGCGACTGTGTGCCAGCGCTCGATAATAAACGAGATAGCGTAGTGACCGAGTTATCGCGGAATGGTTCGCATGCTCGAGATATTCGTGATACGTGTGATCTCATAAATATATATTTGCCCGTTTCAGACCTTTTGCGCAGGATTCGTTAAAAGTCGTGTAACATGAATAAGCGCGCTCTTAACGGCATGAAAGGCTACTTCCTTTTTCCTTTAATGATCATACAAACCTTCTCATGAGTAATTCCGCCTTTTTATTCGCAATCCGCTGTTACATATAGATGAGTGCTCGATAATATGCATACTAATTAGGTGTTTCTTTTTTCGTGCTCTGCCATTTGAATACGAGGCGAAACAAACAACTTGTTAGGCTTTGTCAGCTTGTTGGCATTAGCTTATAAGTGATTATACCAGGACAGTTTACGTTACGCGTGCAATTAATATCGGGACATTGAATTAATATTTGTCTTCCGTGTATTCTCCCTCTATTTGCACCTTTGGACACATTAAGCTTGATTCGACACGAGGACAATAATTTATTTCCTCGTGTAATCTATTTTCATCGAATCCAGAGACGTGTTGACGTATCGGCGATATCGATCGGACCTTGCCACGTGCCAAAGTCGTTAATTCCGCGAATTCACGTACGAGAAAACTCATCGGCTCTAAATACCCATTTCCTTCTTTCACGGCATTAGAGTTTCAAGGTCGCGGCAGACCTGCGTTTCTGCCGCGTCGAACTTCTTTCGAGCGTCGCGCGAAGCGAGTAGCAACGGCAGTCGGAAAGTTTCGAACCAAATCGGATTTCCAACTTGGAAGAGCGAGAGCTCCCTCCCGGTGACCCGAAAACTTGCTCGTTCCGCCTCGTTTCTTCTGTGCGCAAAAGAGGAAAAGAGAGGGAGAAAATATCCATTGAAAATAGAAGCCTCCGAGATTCGGAGACACCGAGACATGACTGGCAAAAAACAGTATTTTCTCAGTCGAGACCGAATCGAGGAAGAAGCTCGTTTATTTGAAACGATAAAGGATTGACAGATCCCCCTGCAAACAGTTGTTGCTAGGTGACATTAAGACTATTATACCTAGCCGCCCACCTTATACCACTAATAATAAAAATAAAGAAATTGTAATAATTTTATTACAGACTTACCATTTTGTTAAGACATCTGCAGATATAAATACACATCCGTAGGTGTAAATGAATGTCAGAATCAACCTGTATTCTTTTTTTTAAACTAGTTATTCAATCATCAGACACCAAGAATTATAAACTTTTTTAATAAAAAAAAAATTACGAAATATACCCAATCGTAGCGCTTATTATTCGTAACTCTTACTATTTTAATTTTTCTATATTCTGTAGTCTCATGGACGTAACTAGGGAGATAATATCGCCGTGCGTCTTATAGAAAAATACATTTATCCTTACTTCAGTATTCAGAACGAATTCCAGACAGGTCTGAAAAAGGGCGAGCAGTGAGTCCGATGACACCTGTGTCACTCGAGAAAAGCCGAGATAAAACTTAGACGGCAGACTGAAGTATTTTCCCGCGCCTTTGTGCGTCGAGGCAAAGGGGAGAGAGGGGAATAACGGAGATCAGGTTTCTATTCTATCAGGGGTGTGTCCCGGGTTGGCGCATCTGGAGGGAGGGTAGCAGGTAGCAGAAACCGTCACAGTAGGGACGTCAAGGGCGGGAGAAACCAGACTCTGAGAAAGGGCGGAGGAAGGGATGACAAGAGACACGTGAATCCCACCACCCTCGTCCCTGGAATGTATCGCGTCATCGCGCCGTGCCCTACGGGGCTCCCTTTCCCCGTTCGCTCTTTAGCCCCTCATGCTCTTTATTTCTTTTTTTGTCGGGATTGTTGCCCGGCGGTTCCACCCTTCGATGTCCCTTCGACGTGCCATTGTGTACGCAGCTTCGCTTCAGCCGGCGGCACAGCTGGCTGGTTCGTCGCGAGTGTCGTCGTCGCGACGTCGCTTCGATCGATCTCGGAAGCAATCGGGGTATTTAATTTGCACACAGCAATCCCTTCGAGCCATATCAACATGGCTCTCTTGTAATGAAAGCTAGGCTTTAAAAAAATAATTCTCTTTCATGTCCACTTAGTAATGGAAATGTTTTCTTTCTCTATAAATCATTATTTCCCCATTTTATCCCTGTGACCTTTGGAATTTTCTTCTCATGGAATATATTTCTCAGAAATATATGTTCATTTTTATTAAAAAAAACTATTATTTCGGAGAAAGTTTTATCTCTCATAAAATTGTTGAAATTTTTATTTCCTTACCTTTGAAACTTTACTTTTCAAATTAATGAATATATATATAATTATACTGTATAACTATACTGTAGAAGAATTTTTCAGAATTTCTGTGTAATTTTATAACTTTTTAGAAAATTTCTCAGAATTTTTAAATAAATTGTCACTGGGATAATAATTATTATCCTAGTATTATAATTATTATTATATCTTGTAATAGTTATTATGTCTTGTTGACTAGATGTCTAGATGTTATGTCAACTGAAACACGAGCTGCTTTCGTGATGTGGGTCAAAATGACCCGTGCACGTGATTGGTCAAATTTGAATTTTCATTATGATTTGGTCAATTACGCGCACGTATCGTTTTGATTGAATCATTTTGATCCACGTCGCAAAAGCAACCACGGCAACGGTATAAAATAGGTAGATAGGTATAACGGATAGGTAGAACATGTTCAATGTGACTCATCAAATATTTTCATATCCTAGATCTATCATTAATTAGAGTATCATCTAAAAACCGGTTCCTTGTAACCATTCAAAGTCAAAAAGGTTTAACTAACTCAGACTGTACGACAACACATCCGGTTGCTATACAAATTTATATCGCAAGAATGCCCACCTGCTATTCAACCCAACGTGCCATCAAACGATGTCGAAATAAGAGAAGTAGGCGAGCACGAAACTGCGAAGAAGATTACGACGAAGATCTCGGCGAGCGTGTTTCAATAACTTAAAAAATTCACGTGTTCATGTGAATCCTCCCGATTCTTATTTTTCCCCTTCGTCAAATGATCCGATTGATTTATCTACTCATCTCGCTTCACCACTTCCTTTGGGACAATTTTCTTACGATTCTTCACTCGAATTCTTAGCAAATCAACGTCTTAGTTCAAGATACTTATACGGTACGCAAATCTTGATTTCACAGTTACCTATTGGCTAACGTTATATATATGCGTCTATCATTATTAGAGTATCATCTAATAACCGGTTCCTTGTGAAATCATTTAGCATGATAAAGTCGAAGGTCTATTAGCTAGGTATAATAGTTCCCGATATTCATAAACTTATAGAAAATTCTTCTGTACCTTTCCGCTGAAAATGGGATATATGCGGGATGAGGAACCACTGGGATTTGAACCTAGGAACTCTTCGGAGTACTCATTTTACAGCTACGGATGAATACTTATATTACATTTACGGATGTCTTAATAAAGTGGTAAGTCTGCAATAAAATTATTATACTTTCTTTATTTTTATTATAGTAGTAGTAGTTTAAAATGGGCGGCTAGGTATAATAGTATACTTAATGTTATCTATACTTAAAAAGTTCTTCTATGATTTTCCGTTGAAAATTGTATGTGGGATGAGGGCCGGGATTTGAATCAAGACTCGTCCATTACTAATCACTAGCGTTAACACGGAGGCACGCGTCATCCCTAATTATACTGTAATAACACCTTCAATTTCCTTACAAATTTCTTTTACCTTCGTCTTGTATGATTTAAAAATAGGATAAATTCCGTGGCAAGTTCTAACAGGAACATTTTATATCTACGATAAATATTACATAGATTGTTGGATTTTTATCGACAATAAACCATGCCGACGCTATCATATGGGCACCAGCATTATATTACATGACGGGTTTGTGTACGCCCGTTTGTGTACGCGAGTGAGATAGCGCCCGAAATTATCGTCGTTTCTGAGAAAACAATTTTTTTTTTTCCCGCGGTCGATCAAGTCAGCAAGATGTGGGCCAAAGGTCGAGCTCTGTCGTCGTGCGATAAATAGAGCGCAGGGTGCCTCTTTCACGGGTCAAAAAAGATCCCGATTCTCCTTTCGTTTTCTTCCTCCTGCCGGAGCGACGGGAACACAGGCCTTTCACGGACCTTCGTGCGGCTGCATTGCGCGAATACGACCGATCCGGAAGTCGTATCAGCTGTCTTCATTTTTCACCGAGCTCTCGAGCCCGGAGGACGAATCTACCGGTTAAATATCACGAGCCTCGTATGTATTAACGGTCGAAGATTAGAACGGCGGTTAACGAGCGCGCTTGGGATAATATTTTATTCGCGAGTCACGATAACCGGCGCCGTTACTTGCCGCAAACACGAAGGTCGTAATTCGCAACACGCGCGATGCCTCGCTGTTGCTCGTGACGCGATAAGGGCCGGTTTACATACACACCACTTTCGAGCGAGTAATTGGTCGATTAGGCGGTTGACATATTGGAGTCCATCTAATATCGGCACCGATAATAAAAGTCACGTAAATTGTAATATATAGCCGTCCGAAATAATTGAGAGTGCCAATCGATCTGTCGTAATATATCGTAGCTAATATCTTCATTATCTATAGGCCGTCTATAGAGTAATAAGTGACGTTGCTTCACTCTGTACAATCCAGTTATTTATTAACAAGTCTTTCATAATTCCCATCAAAAATGGCTGCTTTAAAAAGTTATTATTATGCTCTTAATCATTATGCTCTTAAAGGATCAGCTTGATCGCTGAATATTACTATACGGCCCACAATAGAGAGCATATAAATAACGCATGCAATGCGGCATACAATAGAATATTAATACTCCATGCACAATTCAAATGCAATTACTCGTTTCGAAATACGATTCACGTGTTAATTCGCGGCTGCAGAATCTCAGCTAACATCTCAAATGCAATCTTTCCCCGTCGGCGTTCTCCATGTTCGATGACCCTTTCACAAAAAAGAAAAAAAAAAACGGGCCTTTGAGCGCCGCGAGTATGCACGCACGATACGACGACATGCATAACGTAACATCGCGTATGCAGGCTTATCGATGCCCGATAGCGAGACGCGTAAGCGTCTACAAATAGCAAAGCCGATAACCCGATGTCAGACTTCCAGAAGAGTCGCCCTCGATTCATTTGACGAGGCAAGATGATTATATGTCGCAGTCGCTGAAGAAACCGATCGTTAATGAACACCTAAATATAGTCAGTCATTATTGATATTAAATACAGTAATGAAATTCATATCTCTTGAAGGATATCCTCGATCCTCTTTGATAAACTTCTACGACAAAAACAATCGTACGTGTTGCATGTGATGTATTTTTTACCGTTATTGATTTATCGATATCTTCATGTTAATTTAATTCAATCGTACAAGATAAATATTAATTAGTGACTAAAAAGAAATGCGCATTAAGAAGAAATGAAGATCATATATAACAATGCGATTGAATATTAAGAGAGAGTAAGTTGAATAATTTCAGATTATCGAGTCAATGGAATTTTACATTTTTTATGTAACGGATTTAGATTGTTAATATTTCAATAGTAATTAAATTTTCCTTACATTACACGATCTCTCATGTTCAACAACTTTAGTATTTGGAATAATAAATTCAAATAAATTCAATGATACTAATAATAATAATATTGTTACATGATATAATATGCATATTAGAAGTATGTAAAACTAAAGTGGCGCATTAATGAATTCTGAGGAATTTTGTTCCTTTAAACTTTGAACATTTAAAACAATTATAGGTGCAGGAAAATTATGCATGGCAATATAAAATAGCCGTGAAAGAGCGACAGTAGCATAAATAGTAATAATTTATGCAATGAATCTACTATTCATGTAATTAATTAAAAATTCATATGATTTACGTAAAATACGTAGTAGATGTACAGAAACAGCAATTTATAATCGGTCCCAAAGCATAAATCTCCAATCCGAAAGCATGCATCCGTCCTCCGCGACAAAAAGCGTCAGTTAAGCTTCGTTTAACTTCGTTTCATCGAGATCTCCGACAGAGCCACGATCGTTTTTCACTCATCGAACCAGTTTCGTTGGAGCTTATCGAACCCGGCTTGACTCGCAGGTTTCCGCGCAGCGGTCCGAGACATCGAGAGTTTCACCATCGCATCGACGAGCCGGTCAGAGAACCGGCTCCGTGTCTCGAAGAAAAAAAAAAAGGCGAGTCGAGCGTGTGTACCTGCCGTAAAATCGGTCGGGAAACGATCGTCGGGAACAGCGGGAGAGGCGGTTATAAATAACCATTTCTCACGGTTCCTTGGCGCTAGGTCCGTGCGCGAAAAGCGCAGGTGGAGGGAAGTCGGGACGAGCGACGAAAAGAAAAGGCGGATTGCTCGGCCCAGCATTCTTGTTAGATCACCCGGCAGATGAGGATACGACGGAGAACGGATGAGCAGGATCTTTTCTCCTTCTTTTTTCCGTTTTTCCCGATCGAGCGTTTCTGGGCGTTTGAACTTTGTTCGTCTTGCAACTTTTATTTTCTAAAGCAGGGCACACCTACAATTGTGCGCCTAATATGAAGATGTTATTGTATTCTTAAGCGAACATTCCAGAAACGTGATTAATTTTTCGTAAAAATACAGGATTTCTCCGAATTCTTCGAATTCTTCAAAAATCCCTTAGAAATTATGGATCTTAAAGGCTAATCCCTGGGAATTCCCTGCAAACTCGGGTCAAATTCTGAAACGACTGTCAGCTCACGTCGTCGTATTTATATATCCGATACGTACGTGTGTATGTGTGTGTGTGTGTGAACTCGCATCTCAGCGGGAATGCACCGGATCGTTCCGATCCATTATGCTTTCACCGACGGACGCTATGTTCTCCGTTGCCTTTGATAGGAAAATCCTCATTGAAGAGGATGGCTGCTTCTCCGGGAGGATCTGGGTCGCCGCTGTTATCCTAACGGTATATAATGAGACGCCATTGCGAAGCGCATCGCCATGGTGCATCGAGAGAAAGGACTACCACAGGGAACTGGATCTCTCGTCGGACGATCGCAATCTATATCGCGAGAGAACGATAGGAGAGAAGGAGACCACTACAAATACAAGTTATAGATGGAACCGCTGTTGCGTTGATGTAATTCCACTGACATTACTAAAAACAGCTGTTTCTTTTAACTCGCTTTCATGCGCGCGCGCGCGCGCGCGAAAAGACGATTGCCCCGGGACATACTGTATAACAGGCGGAGCGGTCCGTTGAAATGTCATACGTAAACACCGAGTCGGAACAGACGGGACGTGCTGTGAGTCGTTGATGGGTCGCTCGGGTAATTCAACGGAGACCGCGCGCATTTCACGCGCGCGGAAGGAGAAGGAAGGAGAGGAAGAGGAAGCCGAGAGAGAGAGAGAGAGAGAGAGAGAGAGAGAGAGAGAGAAAGAAAGAGAGCGTATACCGCGAAACAATTCCGCGCGCGAGCCTCATCGAATCCACCTGCGTGTCGCCGCGCGCGATGCCTCGAACGGCGCGCGGGTCAACGGCCTGCCGTCGTTCAAGGTTTCTCGGGGAATTGTTTATTACCAGCCAGATGGTCGAAAGCGCACGGCTAGTTTTAGGTTTGAAGGTCAGCCGCGGTCCGAAGAAACTGTTATTCCTACGCGTTTATGTCTCGTAATAACGCGCCTCCGTGCCTCTGCGGTCTTTGGGGAAGCCTCTACTTTGTCGCTTCGCTGGCATTTTCAAGGAGAGGCGAGCCGGAGGAAAGAACGCAACCTTGGACCACTGCTGGATAATGTCAATGGAACACGTTTTATATTTCTCGAGTGTTTAATGACCTCGTAAAAGCGGAATAATTTCGAGACTATCAGAAAAGATCCAGATGAAAGTCTCTGCGCTTATCACTTCTGACGATTGTATGTATGTATATTAGAGAATTATTAATTCTATGGGAAAATTTGTTCCGTTTACACCGCGGGAAATCCAGTTGGACGTTGGACGTTGTTTAGAGCAGACACGCGGCGGAGATATTTCCTCGCGACAATGCCGATCCCCGGATCGACATGCATGGGGAACTGTCAACCAGCATCGAGTCCCGATGGTGCACGGTGATTGAAACAATAGGCTGCGACTGTGCGGTCTCGCCGCGCATGCAACTGGCGTTGCGGGGCGCGTTGAACAAACCCGAACTACATTCATCATTAAGCGGCGCGTACGGAGCGTAGCGGCGGTGTATCTAACGGTTGTAATTACGTTCGCGCGCCTCAAGCCCGACGAGCCTCTCCTCCCCGCTGTCGCTGTTGTTGACTAGCAACGTCTAAACACAATTTCGCGAATTATCCGGCACGACAGTCACAGAGAGGAAAGGAATTCCGCCGTGAATCCACTAATTCGCGAGTAGCGGAACGAAATGCCAAACGTTCATCTTTGAAGAGCAATATTACCCCAGCTCGTAATTAGTTCACGGAGATCGCGGGCGATGAAATTCCAGATGTTTTGACAATCGCTTTGACAGGCGGGAGATGGGACAATTTTGCAGAGGAATTATTTCCGATTTAAATTGTGAACCGCATTTTTTTTCTTCAATTTAATTAAAACCGGATTCTACCTGGGTCCACGTGCGAGGAACAGTCGTCTCGTTCTTTTTCCATTTTTAAATATGTCAATCAACTCTTCTTTTTCGGCAATGATTATATTCGTCTTCTCGGAACATTTTTTATTTTTTCATTTTACGCTCGAGTTATTCGTGGATTTTAATATTCAATTTGATTCATTCTCTAATATCCCTCTGATTCCGATATCATGACTCACATTTCATTTTCACATTAGCAGCTGTCACTCCGATTACGCGTTCTCTCGTCATCGATGAACGGAAGAGAAAGAGAGAGAGAGAGGGAGAGGGAGGGAGAAGCCGGTAACAACCATCGGCGTCACCGACCTTCGGCCGCCATTATTCGTCGGCATGCGCGTCTCCTTCGTGCTCGATACGTTGACCTTCTCCAGAAAACACTCTTGCCTTCATTCTTGCTAGGTCGAGACACGCATTATTCTCCGCTCCTCCCCTTCGTCCCATGCCCGCCGGTTGTCCCACCTTCATCCCCTCTCGTGTCTACCATCTTTCCACCGCTGGATACCATACGAGCTCCTCTGAATGCGCGCACACACACACACACGATCGCGCGCATCTCGGCGTGCGTGCATATCCCGGGAGAGACGCTCAAATGCGCCGCTGTGCGTGCAAACACGCATGCGTGTCCGTCTATAGCCGAGGTGGACAACCCCCTCGCGCTTCCTCTCGCTCGCCCTCTTCTCCCTTTCCTCACTTGTGCCTGTTCTTCTCCTGCCTTCGCTCGTCGCTTCCCCTGGCTCACTCTGCTCGGTTGCGCACGTTGCGTGACGTTCGTGTGTGTCAGTGGAATACATTATCATTGAGCGAGGGCCGGCGAGAGGACGGAGGTGGGACGGAGGAATCGGTGGTGGAACGGTGCCGGGTAACAGTGGTAGTAGGTCTGGGCGCTGGTGGTGGAAAACGGCTCAGTCAGTGGTTACTCGTGGCACATTGGCGCTACATGGAGGCCTTTGACCTTTCCTTGTCTCTCTCTTTTCGCTCCCCATCCCCTCTCTCTTTCTCTCTTCCTCTCTCTTTCGTTCGCTCTGTATCGTTCTATTCGCTACGCGCCATCTTTCTCCATCTCATCTTTCAGTCCTTCCTTTCTCTTTAACTCACCCGGGGTCTCTCTCTCTCTCTCTCTCTGCCTCACGGTACCCCCTTCGTCTCGTCCTTCCCGCGCATCTCGCCGCGCAGCTCCGTGCGGAACCCACACATGAACGCACCGGGATCGTTTGCGCGCACAGGAGTCGACCCCTCTCCGTCGTCTCCTTCCACTCTGTGTCTGCTCGTCTGGTTTCGATCCCGCCCGCCCCCTCGTTCCCTCCGACCCCTCGACGCCGGTCGCCCC
>VBVQ01004133.1:0-15878 GCA_011636635.1 Tetramorium simillimum
GTCCAACGCCGTGGATTTCAAATCTTCAAAGTCCGAGCAGATCGAACGATTGAAGTCTTGATGATACTTCACGAGCTCCGTCGTGAGAACGCTTATAACGTTGCAGCAGATCTGCCTGAGGGATTCCTTGGCACCGCTCTGCTCCAACTTTCCCACGTTGTAATACAAATTGGAAAGCATGGAGTTCGTCTTGCCCAGGTATTCGTTGTACCTGCATACGTGCTCGAAGTAAGCGTCAAAATTCGTTTGTTGCGAGGTCAAAGATAATATTCGATTCTTGGCGCTTGACGAGCATATGTCGCTGAATTCCACGTAAATGGACGCTACGTGCTCGTTCATAGGTCGAAATAATGTGTCCAATATCTCCTGTAAATTACGATGGGACTTCTCGACGAACCAGTCGGGAAGTGCTATCTTTATGTATCTCTCCCTTGTTTTGACGTTCAACCATTCTTCCAACGGTATCAGGTCCTGCGCGATATCTTCAATGTTTCGGATAATGTTGTGATACGTCGAGAAGACCTCCTCTATGTCTGGCTTAGTTACAAGCTGGTCGTTTTCGCACACCAGCTGAAATTCGATTTGAGGACAGAAACGGCCGTCCTTCATGGTGTCTATTACGTGATCGATCGATCGCATCATTACACTGAGAATCTGCTGGACAAATACGTTCGTGAGGCATCGCATAAATTGAGACAGCCGTTTCGCGGAGATGCCGCTTAATAATTTCGATCTCTGCACCGCCTTGAATGTCTCGGTGTAAAATTGATTTGTGATCACCAGGGAACCTCTCTTAATATCCTGAATGATCATGTCTCGAAAGCAGCACAGTGTCAACAATCCGAGTTCATGATAACGCCTGAAATCACAAATCACCGCGGGTAGGAGACGATGTGCCGTGTTCATGATATGTCTGATTATCGGATAAGAGAGAAAATATCTCTTGGCGAACAGATTACGATGCTGTAAAAATATTGCACGATCGTGCATTTTGTCTCTGTCATTAACGTGTCGTTTCAAGTCGACAAGAACGTTGCACTCTTCACAAGCATCGTGTTCTTCCCGCCTGTACACTTTGCAGGACAGGATGGATTTCAATACGAAGTCCTTCATATTTTCGACGTACATATCTCTTACTTCGTCCAATACTGAGTTTATGAAGGAGGAATGTTTTCGCCTTTCTACACGAGGTATCAGTTCTAATATATTTTTTTTCCATTCCTTAGAAAATTCAGGGACGTAAATGTTTCTTATGTAGTCTTTTAATCGGATTCGGTTTAGCTGATTGGAATTGGGATATTGAGAGTCTGCAAAAGCTGATTCCGAAGCATCGCATTCCATGTTTACAATCACGCTTCTATTAGATACGCCGTTTTAGATACTACTCCGCAGAAATTTTTAATCGATTGCCGCACAATAATTTTATAAAATAATGTTAACGATGTTAACAATGTTAAACTATTTTGTCTGTAATTATAAATGCATTTAAAACACAGTTACAAATTATTATCGAGCAGCTCTTCTTCTCTATTTAAGAACAACTTTACACAACTAAGTTTCTTGGATACAATGCATGTTTTATCAATATGTTTACGATTTCTAGACGTGCGAGGCAGAGCTCTGGATAATGCAGTTTTGTGTTAAAATTAAAATTTAGATTTTCGAGATAATGAGGAGATCAAATTATTCAGTAAAGTGCTACGTTCTATTTCTGATTTTGCGAAAAAAATACGTAGAAGTCTATAATATATTATTTATATGGGCCTTTTATTTCTTAATTATATATAAATGTGTAATACTAATTATTAATAATAATTGTAACATTATTAATATTGATAATTCTATTGCATGTTTATTATTATCTAATACATTGCTTTTGACGTTGTTTTAGAATAGTGTCATGAACAGCTGATTGGAAACATCCGCCATCTACCGGAAACTTGAATAGCTACAATATATCGGATGTTTATGAATCAGTCGATCCACTCGTCTTCGTACGTGTTTATGCTTTTCCAGTTGTAATAAGAGGTTAAATATGAGTAACATTTACATACAAGAACCGCCTACAACGGGCAAAGTAAGTGAATTATTTTATATATTAATAAAAAAATATAGGCAAAATCAGACATAAGATAATTTCTAAAAAGTTCCAAAAACTTGAATTGTCTAACATGAGAATATATGTTATAATTCTCTTTATAGTTCATTTTACATTTATTATTATTATACAAAGCAGTTAACTAAGTAATACAGCCTTTATTATTAATTTATTTTCCTAATTCAACAAATATAGGTGATAATGAAAACAACGGTTGGCGATATAGACCTGGAGTTATGGACGAAGGAAGCTCCCAAGGCTTGCCGAAATTTTATACAACTTTGCATGGAGGGTTATTATAACGATACAATATTTCACCGAATCATAAAAGGCTTCATAGCGCAAGGTGGAGATCCGACAGGAACGGGAGAAGGCGGGGAGAGTATATATGGACATCCCTTTAAGGTACAATTAATAATTTCAGTGAATCATGTTTCTTTCTTTATTTTTAGTTTAACGATTATTATATATTATTCGTAGGATGAATTTCACACAAGATTACGTTTCTGTCGGAGAGGATTGCTCGCTATGGCCAATGCTGGCAAAGATGACAATGGTTCTCAATTCTTCTTCACCCTTGGCGCAACACCCGAGTTGCAAAATAAGCATACTGTCTTTGGCAAAGTCACTGGCGAAACAATTTACAATATGCTCAAATTGGAGGAAGCACTTGTAGATGAAGTAAATATTTAACACATGTATATATTTTATTTTTATATAAAAAATTAATAAATGTTTTTATATTTAAAAACTATTTAATTTTAGAACGACAGACCTCAATATCCACAAAAAATTTTAAAAACAGAGGTCTTACATAATCCATTTCAAGATATTGTTTCAAGAGTAGTGCCTGAAAAAAAGGAAGACAGCAAAGAAAAAACCAAGAATAAGAAGACTGGTGTAAAGTAAGATGAATATTTACTGTTTTAAATAATAATGCCTATCTTTTTTATACATTTGCAAATATATTAGGAATTTCAAACTGCTATCGTTCGGGGAAGAAGCTGAGGAGGATGAAGAGGAGTCATCAGTTTTAAACAGGCAATATAGTGGCAAAGGAAAATCAGCGCATGATTGTTTATCTGATCCAAAGTTAAGCTCACAATCTGTAATCGAATCTGCTGAACCACCAAATAAAAAAATCAAAGAGGATCGTAACAGCGACTGGGAGAGTGATGATGAAACACGAACTCCGGAAGAATTGGCTGCTTTAAAAAAAGAAAAAGCGTAAGTTATATAAAAATAAAATATTACTTAATAAAACAATTATTATAATATTGTAATTATGTATTATATTAATTATGTATAATAGAGCTATGAAAGAGAGAATCAAGAATAAATTAAAGGATTCTAAAAAGATTTCTCAACCCAAACCAAAAGTCGAGGATGATAAAGTAAAAGATGAAGATGTAAACGAAGATGCGGAAATTGACGAATATTATTTCGGAAAAGATCGAGATGAAGAACGCAAGAAAAAAGCGTAAGTAATATTTTATTATACAGATTTTAAGATATACGCGAAATAGATTTGTGTCTTTAGGGAAAAAAATGATAAGTATTTATATTATTTAAAATTTAATTTGCAGCGAAGAAATAAGGAAAGAGATACGCGATCTAAAACGCAGTGTACAAAATGAGAAGAAAGCGAAGGAGATAGATCAAAAGCAACAAACTAAGAAGGAAGAAAATAAGTCTGAAATAATGAAAAAATATATAGAGACACAAGAAAAATATAAAAAAGCTAAGGAAAAAGTGCCTAAGAAGGGCAAAACGCACGAAGACTTCATGATGGGATTATTCAAACAATTCAGGAATAAACTTCAAAATGCTAAGGAACATACGAAGGATAGTCCTACGAGTTCCGAGAAGAAAGATACCGAAGACGATGAGCCTAATGATGAATTTTTGGCACACGCTTTGCACTGCGAGGAGAAGGCTCCAGTGCTTGCCAAGGACGCCAGCACGAAGAACGACGATTGGTTCGAAATTTACGATCCTCGAAATCCATTGAATAAACGACGGAGAGGAGAGAAATCCCAGAAGTCTAAAGACGACAAAGGTGGCAGAAGTTATTCCCATCATAAAAATGATTAATAATTGTTATATAATATGACTCAATATAATCATTCTTAATTAATTAAATAGTACACGAAGAATAAATGTACATAGAAAGTAAAAATGATGTATAAATTATATATCGATAAAATATATTTCTCGAATATCTTGATTTTATTAAAAACATAGAATCATGATTCGATGTTAATGAAAAGTTAAATGTCGCTGCTTTATTCTTATTTAATTATCTGTAATTAAATAATTTTGATGCCCAAGTACATTTATTTCTGTTTACTTTTGTACACTGTGTTTCACATTTAATATTGTCAATTTGCTCATTGTCAATAGTTGCTGAATATACATGTGAGAAAGAAAGAAGAAGCTGATGTTTAAAATTTATTTTGGAAAACGAAGAGATTGCTTCAGCAGCTATGCGTCATTTTATGCTTCATACGCAACAAGTACAATAGTATTACATGCATGGTAAATCCTGGTGCAAATAGACCGCCAATCGAGGCTTCTGTAATTCGCGTGTATTAAAGCGCGATAAGACGTTGATACAAAGCATAGCATGTTCGTTCGGAGATTCAGTCGATCTGTCGGCGGCGACCGATACGCATCACGCGTTTTGTTTGATTTCGCGATAACAGATCGAACGCAATTAGTGTATTTCATAGCGATAAAAGCGTCTTTTGAATAAACAAGAACTTCCCATAAAAGACGTCGCTTCTAAAATTCTTTTTTTTTTTCTCATCGGGAAAAGTGTAAATTAATTTGAATGTAAATTAATGCGCAAAGTTGAGAGACAATTTCAGCGGAATTAAAGTTTGCTGCGTGCGTTAAATCTCTGACGTGGTGTCACAAGGGCGAGAGCCCTTGAAGCTTCGATCAACATCGCCGTTTGCAAGTAATTCGATATTATATAACATGATCGATCGTGCGAAGTAAAAAAATCATTAGCGCAGTGTGTGGACTTCTTAGAATTCTATTCGTGCACTCGACCTGAGGAAGAAAACGTGACTGGAACTTTCTGTTTCTTGAGTTTCGAGTGAGCAGGTCTATGCCGCGATATTTCAAGGAAGATGTCAACGACACCTTTAAGAATAGGTATATATCTCTACGCTGATGATTTGTCATTGCTCTCCACATCAACGTTATCAGTGCGAATGATAGTGCATCGTGAAAACAAAGTAAAGACGATTGCCACTGCGCATAAATGCACAACGCATCGCTCTGTTGATTTTCCGATGCACTTCGAACGATGGATATTTCTTATTGACATTTTGCAGAAGTGGTTTCGAGCGATACTCCTTTTTTTATCCGGATACTGCAAACACACGTGTTTCTTCTTTTGTTTAATTTAAAGAAAAAAAAAGTACGTTCTCTTTGTTCAATTAAAAAACACGAACAGAAACGAGGCTGAAGTACTCTATAATTATGAAATTAAACAATGCAGATTTGGGAATATTGTGTAGAATTTTTCAATAATTTATATACGAATTTTTACAGTGCACGTTGCATTTAATAATCATTAGTGACACTGTGTAGCAATGAGAGAAAACGTTGCCGCTTTAAAAAGGCAGCACATTCACTCTATAATCGCGCATTCTTCTTTAATGTAGTTCATTTAATCATAATAGTACAGATGCGTGTGTGCCGCCCTCGTAAGACAAATTGGTTTTATTTTTAAGTTTCTCGACTTGGCTGGCCACTACAATTTTCGTAACACGTGTTCCACGCACGGATGAATCTTTCTTTCCACAAAACACAAGGCGCATAACGCGATATAAGCCAGCGATGAGACTATATTTTCTTCTATAAATTTATTTTGAGACGAAGCCGGAACGCGTGACTATCTAGACTAAAAAGAAATTTTGCGTCACTTTTTAACACATTTAATTTCGTCATAACAGAACGTTCAAAGACAGATTAATTACTATTACTTACAATGTAATATTACTTACAATAAAATTACTTACAATGTAAAATTTAGATAAGAAAAATGGGACACCGTTTTAATCAATCAATGTATAAAACATCAACTCCCATAAATCGTTCAGTTCTCGATATTGAAAGGAACTGTTTCATCATTTAATTTTCATGATACTTTGTTTGCCTATACCGTCTGGATAAATAGTGATCTTTCTATCCAGCAATATTGTTCAAAGCAAAAAAAAAGAGTTATCAGTACGATATGTGATAAGTTATCGTGGAGAGCATTATTCCGTAGATCATTGGGGTCATCGTTTCGTGGAAGTATAAAGGTGAGCCTGATGACCTCTTGATCATCAAATTTGGCATCGTGCGAGATTCTCGCGACGTCCGTCCGCGTTCTCCCACGAGTTCACGAAGTCGCTGCGTGTGTAATCTGCGTTGCTCTTATTTACACATGTTTTCTTTTAAGTATATAGTAGCGTTTCTCAGACTTTCTAACGATTACGAGATGTTATAAATAAATTGTGCAACACAAAACTATGACAACGCAAAATTAATAATTGATTAATATTTCCGAATTGCTTTTCGATCGGTATATAAAAAGTATAATTGTTTTTCTTGAATATATAAAATGTTATTTTTATATTTTAAGAAACAAACAAGGAAACTGCATAATATCAGATATAATTCTTCCTGCTTGCGAGAACACGCGTTCGTCTTTAACGCGTAGAAATTCGAAAGTCGTCATCGTTCTAACTGTTAGATAAGATTGATTTATAGTATTATCGAATACGGTCACATTAATGTGCAGACACCGTTTTATTACGTGCTATTAACGTTGTGCGATAAGATGTTTTTTTTTTCAATCAAAAAATCTGTGTGGATCGAAGTAAAATACGGTGTCCATAAAACAGAGCCCGCATTTTAGCATTGTGATTTAGCGAAGCTGTAGAAGAGATATACGGAAATTTCCGCTACTTGTTAAACGCACGTACATTCGTAGGTGAGGACGTATCTTGTGACCTGTCGTTACAGATAATAAATGATAAAGAACTATAATCACTCCTACACGTGTTGCATACCATATTGAGAGAATTGATACGTTTTAAGTCTATTTTTATCAGTCTCATCAGCGAGCATGTTTTGTTAGCTAAGGAAAGCTACAAGTGTGCAATATTTTCGTATTTTTGCAATTCTATCTCTGTAACATTTATTATATTTTACGTTTGGTTTGTATAAAGTTTTTGCAAAGAAAAAAATACTTCGAGAATATTTGAAGGCATTTGTAGTGTCTTTAAAAATATTTTTTTGTTTCTAATATTTGTCGAGTGATTTAAGGAAGCTGAATTAGAATGGATTACAAATGAAATCTTATTTAATTTAGCTGCATATTTTAATTAATTTTAATTAATCTGGCTATAAATTAATTAAAATATAAACAAAGTTGAAAAAAGTGATTAGTTACATTTTTACAAATTATCGACTAGATGTCTAATATTATTAATGCAAGAAACAAAATTGAAGATTGAATCTCATTTTTCAAATTGATGTTCGAAAGATTGAATTGTTTATATCTTTTATATTGGCGACATTTTTTACAGAGGATGGTATTCGCCCACGAGATTGGCAACCACGAAGATCGAGTTATAAAATACCTTTAAGATTGATGCGATTATGTTTGCTGGGACTGTTTTTGCCGTTTGTATTAATTGTTGGGCCGCTATATTTGCGATACCGCGTGTACTCCGAGCAGTTATATGCTTTAGCAATATCGGATCAAAGATTGATCGATAGCAAAGTATCTACCATTTGGTGCCAAGTAAGACATTTTGCTATTAATATTTTATTGCTTTCTTTCTCTTTCTTCTTAAAATTCCGTAAATTTAATAATTGAGTCTTAAAAGATATAATTTACATCATTTTGTGATTTTGCTCCAATTATCATATATTCTAGCATTATAAATTAAATATAATCCTTTTCTTTCTATAATGATGTTATAAAGATTAAGTTTCCAATGTATATGAGCGCGGTATTTGATAATTAAGTAAATCTTTTTAAAAGTAATTCTTTAGAAATTATATTTACTTTTTCTATTTCTCCTTTTTCCGTTTCTTAAAAAAATTAAAAAGGATGCTAAAGAATAAAGTCGATGGTATAAAGCAATTATTGTCTATAGAGTCAAGTGGTCAAAGTTAATGCCACGTTCAACGCGTATCTGATGAGTAACGAGCCTGCAGTTGAAAAAGAAGCGGTGCCCGTTTCGATGACGAGACATCTCATCATGGAGGACGACATGAAGGAATATTGGGGATTTTATCTTCTTCGTGGCAGTAGTGTCACTGTTTCAGCTTGTGTAAGGTAGAATTATAGAAATGGGGGCTCGTTATCCCGCAAATCTTAAAAGGAAAAAAAAATTCTCTTCATCTGTATGCAATAAATATTGCTTATGCACATAATTTCCTCATTTCTTAACTCAAGTTTATTTTAATCCAATCAAAATAATATTGTACTTTAATTATATCATTTGTGAGAATGTTTCACTATTTTCAGATGGCCAGGTGCTTCTTTAACAATAATCCGTGGCTTCAAGAATCTGCATGAATGTGCCTTTATCGGAGATGACAGCAGCGAGGAACTCGAGGAGCTCGTTGAAGTCGCTAATGAACAAGGTCTTCTTGATATAAAGGGCACTACGGAGGTGCATTATTTTTTTTAGATAGATTTTTTTTCTTTTAAAGTTGTGTAAAACATTTTCGTTTATGCCATGTTTTTTTATTACAGGCAGCGCGTCTTAGTAATGTACCTGACAAAATGAGACGAGCAGATCAGGATGTACATTTTTATCACGAAGACAAGGCTCTTCGTTTAAATGTTTCTAAATCATCTAAACATCAGCTGGGCAGTTACGAGTTGGATCCTGAAACGATGCGGCATATACTCACGCAACTTTTGGCCAAGACTGATCATACAAAGAAGAAGCAGAAAAATCCGCATCATCATTATGAAGCGGTCTTCAAGGATATCACTAATATTGATAAACCGATGACAAATTATTCTGGATACTTCCAAGATCAGCTTCGCGAAAAGTCAATAAACAAATTTGAATCCAATAATAAAAAGATATCAGAAAATAATACAAAGTACGTTACTTATTAATACTTCTGTGTAATAACTTAATAATTATATCTTAATAAATATCATTTTTCCTTTTTTGTTAAAATATTAAAAAATTAACATTAAATTAGTAATTAAATTTTATTTTGTATATTGCAAACAAAAGAGTTTCATTTAATCTTCTTTCGCTAATTTTTTTCTTTACAATTGAAAATTGTATACTCAATTATTTCAGATTCACACCTTCGAAAATACCAATTTCTCTCCAAGAAGAGCAAAATAATCATGAAGAAACTAAGATTCAACAGAATTCCACATTTTCTTCTAATCTCCATCCAAGTTCTACGATATCTAGCAAGCAAATGGAATCTAGTACGGCACGAGAAATCGTGAAAGAGCAAGAAGAGCCGAAAATCAATGAAACAAATTTTGAAGAGGTGTTTCAAGATGTCCTGCGAAAAATCAATTCCTTAGGTGACCGTGGTAAACAAATGTTGAATAAATTAATGGAAACGATTGACGCAGAAGCTGGCGCTAAAGGCGCTGCGTTGAAACAATTAGTGAATGACACGATGAATGACAAGAAATTGTCGAGCGAAGCTAAACGGAGAAGAAGAAGAGATTTAGTTCTTTCATCACCGCTTTATCAGGAACTAACAGAGGAGGACGAAGATGGTGACGCGGCGATAGAGGAGGTAAAAGTTCTGTTTTGCTTACATATTTCTTATTATTTCTTGCTTATTTGTCATTTAAATTTTTGTCTAGTCTTACATGAATTTAGTAAAATATATTTTATTGTTTATTGAAGAAAATATGTAATAATTGGAAAATATAGAAAGAAATAAGAATATTAAGATATGTAAATTTATTATGGCTCTTTCTCAGGATATGTTGAATCCAGATGGTATTGCAGAGGATCGAGGTACCGTAAACGAAACAACTTTGAACGATAGAAGTAACTCCGAGTTCTGGAGCTCATTTAGTAGTTCCGAAGAGCGACTGTTGGAATGCAAAGGCCTTATCCTAAATTTACCTTTGACACCGCATCGTTTTTGTACGCCCAAACATGAAAATGATCATTCTACGGCTTCCTTCGCCAATATGGTGACATATAGGTAGGTGAATAAATTATTATTTTGTGTGAACTTTCTCTTTATGGAAATAAGGATAGATTTATTCGCTCAGTTAATCGCTATGTTTTTCTTGATTGCTCTTAATCAGTTTTAAATCAATCAGAAAATTTTATAAGTCCATCATTTAAGTCAAATGTAGGTATATTTTTTATATTAATTATATGTATATAATATATATTTTTATAATATATTTTGTATTATTTGATTATAGAGTACCTCTAAATGGATATTATTTCTTTGTGTTTAATTCGGAAAACGAGGTTCAACCTAATTTTGTGAGAGTGAAATTTGATCTTTTAAAGACTGTCTACAATACTTCGAATCCTGTGCACGCGTGTAAAAACAGTACGACAGAGTGTTCGTTACCGTTTAAGATATTTAGCGACGAAAGGACGGTATTAGAATTGCCATTAAGTGGAAATGATTCACAGTGGAATGAAGAATATATTGGGGTGTCTGTATGCCAACCAAGAACGATGGTGTACACCATTTGCGTTATTATGGTGCCTTTGCTGATCCTTTGCTTCGCTTTTCATTAGCAGATTGCGTTATCAACAGTATTTACACATATATGTACATATATCTATTAACAAAAATTTTAATAATTAATACAATATTTGTATTAATTTTATTAGCATGGATATATAAATTCTTCTTTAATTTAGATAAATTTTTAATTTATCATCTGTCTACTTGTAGCATAAACTGGCTCGATCTAGTTATGTAATATTTACACGGAAAAAAAGTTTTTGCTGAAGTATCTCTAAATCTAACTAGAAACAAATGTAAAAATAATTATATTAGTTGTTCAAGTTGGTCGCCAGAATGTTAAAACTTTATACAGCGTTAATTTTTTGCTTGAGCATCCTACATGATTATTTTGGTAGTCCGATACATATTTTCAAATCTGTAGTCTAATTTTTATACATATTTCAACAAAACTATTTATCCCATATATAAATTCTTCGTGAACATATTGTGATTGCACTTTTTTTCATTCAACTTCAGGTACAGATTTTCATGTACATACAATATGTCTATATTTATAGTAAAAATATGACTTTTAAAGATATGCGGGTTTTTGGAATCAAAGTTATTTAATGTTAAATTTAAATTTGCTTAAATCAAATAATTGATTTGACTTAAGTAAAGACATACGCGACAAATATTGAGTATTCTCGCCTATACATAAAACTTAATAATAAAAAAGTTTCTATTTTTTTATAGAACAGAATAATTAATGTTGTCATGATATACCTGATTAATTCTATATATTATTCTGGAATCTATAGAATTATTGAAATTTATCGAATAATTGAACTCATTTGATAATTAATTTAAATATGAATATGACTTAAATGGTTTATGACTCAAATTTTGCAAATACTCACATATCTTTTAAGAAATTTTATAGTATTTCGCATAATCCTCAAATTATTGAAGTCTCCTAAACTGCTGCTTCGCTATGGGCAAATATAAAATCTTATAAAAAATCATTTTTTCAAACTGGTGAGAGAAGCTGTGATCGAAATTCGACGGTTTTGCAACTTAATTGATTCGATTAACAAACCGTTGAATTACATCAAAGGCTGAGAGATCAGAGTTAGTCTCGAGATACTGTGATTAGAAGACGAAGCTCTAATTATGAAGAGTAGATTTAAAAATTATACTTTTATTAAAGCTACTTATTGTTAGTCTTTAATATAAGTGCCGAGATTACACGTCGCATAATCGCTACTGGCTGTTGCAAATACTCTAGATTACTTGCGATTCATACGCGTGCTTCGAGTGATACAAGGCCGTGATATGTTGAGTGAGATATCGTATCTGTATAGTACAACTTGGATTGTGAAATTAATTGTTAAGGCTAATGGACGATACAATTAAATTGTAATATTGTACATTGTTGGACAATAAAATTGATTTTTAAATTACATAAATAAAACGAGCCAATTGTATTCAACCATTAAGTTTACTTAAACCTTATCAATTCAAATTTATCCCGATATAACTGAAAGTTGATAACGCGTTATCAGTTAAACATAAAACAATTATAAATATATTTATACGTAATGTGAATTACAATGCTAACATAAGATACTCGCTGATGTTATATATATGCATTGTGTTTTATGTAAACATATTTACATGATTAATTTTAAAGTATCTTATTTCCTCAAAGATGCGTTGAAGTGTTATGCCATAATATCCGCTTTGTGTGTTTTATCTCGCATCAATTATCTCAAGTTTAATTTTCTTTTGAGATTTTATCCGAATACACGATGCAGATATAATTCGCGACGAGGTAACATCGCGTAGCTCTCAACACAGGGAATTAATATTCGTTCTAAATATTTTACATATACGCGCGTTTCGATGATCGATATGTCAGTGGGCGCGAGTGCCACACGTGGAAAACAAACACTAATAATGGGATTAGCGTGGGGCGGCTGGTTGACGGCGATAACGAAAATTGATTTCACCCTTCGCGTCCCCCCCGGCCACCCTACGGCACGGGGATGCTCCATTCGAGCGCGTTGACGTTCATGGGACGCTGCGCAAAACCAGCGACACGCCTCTCTTCCACCGACACACCCCAGTGAGACCCCAATACCCACACGTGCCCGATAAAACATCGGTTTAACCCATTCAAGAAGTGATTTAACTCCGTTAACGGAAATCAATTGCACTCTCGCATTCCGCTAAACAAAAGTTACAAAGGAATACCGAGTCGTTGTAAAATTGCGACACGAATCTATAAAAATGATTGTTTATCAGGTGAGAATCTTTCAAAAATTCCGAAAATCAAGAAGATATTTGAAAAATATCTTAAGCAGATATTTAAAGTGTTTACGAAAAAAGAATAAAATGTTTCTTGCACATTTTTTCAATGACGGCTTTTAGATTTCTACGTTACCTGGAATGTAATTTTATATAATTTTATGTAATTATAAAAATTATGAATTATTTCAAAAATATGCATATTGATTTATCAGAGTGATAATTTAAAGTTTAATAATTTTCAAATTGGCGACTTTGTCTAGCGACGAGACGTTAGGAAAATAAAATTAAAAACAAGTATTCTTGTATAAAATTATTTTATGACTAATTTGCTTTAATTTAATTACAATTCTAAATCTCATCACGTTTTGTAACATCTTCGTTATTGTGGTTGCATGATTGAAAAACAGTAAATATTTTTTTTATTCAACAGCGGTCGAATATTTAACTATTGCAAGAAGAAGTCAATATTCTAAGATGGTTATCTAACGGTGACACTCATATACAAGTGAAAGTGCCGCTGAGATTTCAGGCAAAACGCTATTGAAACGAGGGGATGGAGGCTGCGCGAGTGTTCGCCGCTGATAAGAGATGCCCCGCCCTGCAGCCCTCTCGCGGCAGTCACCCTCCCGGGTCCTCGCGATCGTAGAATTGCAGGGTCAAGTTGTTGGAGGGCCCGGCAACGCCGTGAGATATTAATCTCGGGGATTAAACGGACAAATCGACGGAAGACTAATTTTTAAGGTGCCGTAAAGTGGAAAGGATTACCTTGACGCTTAATTAACAGTTACGCTACGTCGTTCTGTAATTAATCTTTGCATTTTTTACGGTTCCGCCGTTATGTTTCGCTATGCGCGAAGGAGTCTGGAATTAAATACGCTGGAGAATTGCAACTGTCGTAATCAGTGACCGATGAATTGTGAACGAATATTAATAATTACGATTCCGCGATATCGCTAAATTTATAACACATTTATTACGGATATAAATCTTCCAACTGGATCCTGACGTTAATGATTCTCCGGATTTTTATCTGAAAATCGGCACACCAAAGACCGCGATAAGAGTCACGTGAGTCAATCTCGTGCGGTGATATTAATACCTTATTCTTATTCATTGGCACGCGCAAATTGGCCGCGAGTTGCCAGGCCTGTGGGAAACCGCTACAAAATATCCCCTATTAAATTCTATGGGGCACCCGGGGTGCCGCTTTGTCGGTTTCTGTAATGGGAGTTTCTTTTCACTGGCTATTTGTCACATTTTGTCTATGTATGTAATAATCACATATAAGAAAAATATTATTGCATTTCACGCGTTTATGTATAGAAAAAAATATTATTACACTTAAATCGATTGTGACTAAATACAATAAACAACGTGTTAATGGAAAATATTGTGACAATTGATCAATCCAACAAGCAATTTTACAAAAACATTTTATAACAAAATAAAAAAATAATTGATATTGCGTTTGTAAAATAATTCAACTATTTATACATATATAACTGAGAGTAAATAAAGATTGACGAAATATTCTTGGAAAAAATAATGTTAAAATATTCCATTATTAGTACAGTGCAAAATTGATATTCAAAAGAAATGACAGAAATTGGATAGTTACATTATAAGACTGCGTAAGATGAAACGGATGACGCACTCACGAAGATTTTTCCCAAACAATCAACTTTCGATTAGCCGGATCCCCATGACTCGATGAGCATAAAAAAACGAAACTCCTGCTTAGTATACATTAAGGGTGAGAGAGCGGCGCTACCCCCCGTCGTCAAGTGGCCACCAGCTACGGGTTGTTTTATTGTGACACCTCGGGAGGGTGCTACAGATTTTCCAGCAGGATGCGTCGGGGTGTCATCGTCGGAGCCTGATTAGATGATATCATTCTTGATGTTCATTCGAGCGCCATTACGAGCCAATCTGCGTGGGACCTGGTCTGATTTTGGGTAAGCTCAGGATGCCGATGACTATCTGTAGAAAATCAATAAATGGCAGATAACTACTATTTATGAATTTTAAGTTATAAAAAAATCTTTTTTTCTAACTGATATATTTTAAATATTCTGACATTTATCTATAAGAAAAAATTAAAAATTTAGATGCGACAATAATTTGGGAAAAATCTATAATGGATAACTAAATATAGTAAATTATGTAATCAGTAAATAATAACTTGAAAGATTACTGTTATATCTACGATATCAAAAATGACAACTGACAATTGTAATTAATAAACGCTTTAAAAATTAAATATCTTAAGATGTGTTAAGAATAAATGCTAAAAATTGAACGATTTTGAAGTGCAATGTAGCAATTCTCGTCGAGAGAATGTGTTTATCGCTTTCCTAAAAAAAAAGAAAAAAAAGATTCATTCGTTTTATCACGAGTAACGAAAAGTTGTTGTGTTCGCAACGATAATAACCGGATAATGGTAGCGATAAGATAGAAGATGAAACTTGACACGTATTATTCTTTGTAGGAAACATCTTTGAACATATGGCAAGCGTAAGTTGAAGCAGGAAGAGGGTGGAGACAGATTTGTCGCAATATGTAATGCATATGCAAATATACGTACACTGAAAAAAAAATAGTTAGATCCAAGAAAATATTTTTTCACATAGTACCAATGGTGCTATTTACTTAATATAAACACATATTTATTTAGAATTAGATATCTGAAAAATACTTTACTTAATTTAAGTAAAGATATCTAATTCTAAATAAATATGTGTTTATATTAAGTAAATAG